>CM076573.1:310207620-310370660 GCA_034641835.2 Pinus albicaulis
ACGACTGGGGAGGAGAAAGGTGGTAGAAGCGAACCCCCGCTGCGGGTAGATGCTGCGAAGTGCTCTCAGGGACATTAGTTCGGAGGGAACCGCAATTAGAAGCAGGGTCGACGTTTTCAATGCGTCATTTTCACCATTTATTTAGGGCCCTTGGGAGATTCGTGTGATGCAACCATGAGCTAAAATATAGTTCCAATGAATCTCATAATTCTACTATCTTAAACTATAGTTACAATTATCTCTCCAACAATAATCATACTATCATAAGCCAAAATAATCATACTATCATAAGAAGTAGTTCCAACCTAAATCAATTTACTATCTATGAAAAGTCACAGAAGTAGAAATCACCTAAATCCAAATAAAGTAAAAATTGACTATCTATCAGATGAATTCTACTCTCTACTGAGACCCTAATTCTACTTTCTGTCATAGGTCATTCTACTATCTATGTACGGTAATCTACGGTCATGAGACAATCTATCATAGGTCATTCTACACTAATAATGAAACTATAGTTCATTTTCTCTCTCTATACGATGCGCTACGATACTTAAATGCTGAGAGGATAGGTTTAAGGTAAGTAGTATATATAAAATAGAAAAGCGTCATGCTAACAGGTTATCTATATACTAAATAAAAGCGAATATTGGTCTGTCGTCTTGTTAACATGCTAATGAATCTATTGGTTGGTACATGAATAACAATCTGAATTAGTATTCCCTGACCTGATCTCTGAAGAAGTAATACTTGGTTGGTTAGCGGGGCATGGTTGAAACGTGGAATTATTATGACTGAACTGGATCACTTATATTCTAAGCTCATAAAGAGGAATAGATCCTAAGCATACTTCCTACACTGTAAAGCATACTGACTAATGCTTTCTATTGTAAATTCAAACTAATACTAAGAGAAATGCTGCCACTGCGGAAGGAGAAGCCACTCCTATGGATAACTAGATGTATGAACATAGGTAAAGGCCTCTCTGTAGGAGCAAGATCTCTGGTAACGTGGACAAATACTAAAAAGAAGGCTGTTATAGCAATCTGGCTTGGTGACTATAAAACACCTTTGTTCCTCAGGACTTTGAACTGGTTGTCATGTATTCTTTGGAGGCTCTCTGGTACCAAGATAGGAGAGCCAAAAAGCTGGTCTGGCTTGGTGAGTTATGGAGCCCGTGTTGGCGCTGCTGCTGTAGTCCCGAATGTTCGGTATGAGACTTCCAGTTCGAGTGCAACGTGCAGCAAACAAGCAAGGTGTTCGGATACAGGACGTATATTGGGTCTATGGTGTCAAGAGCAAACAAGATATAGATAGTTAAGATGCATTTGCTAATAATACGATGCATTCTTCATTTGTAGGATCTTATAGGTTTTGGGTGATCGTATAATGTGTTATTTACTTATTTCTTTTTGGCATCATCTTTTTTGGCGACCGGCCAATCTTCTTACCGATTTATAGTTGTTTCATGGAACCCAATCCTAATGAACATTGTACTTCATGGATTGGATGTGGATAGAGGATGCGTAAGCAGGCTCGACCACTATTTACCCACCCACCCCAATCCCCGAGGTCAACCGTAGCTTCTTCGCTAGGGATTTTCCCCTTTCACTCCTAAACACGGGTACACTAGGATACTCGCCGACTAACAACGGGTTTCCCTCCGAATTAGGGCTTTCCGGTTCAAATCCCTTTTTTCACGCTCCTGATATGATCCAGCTTACTCCACTTTTGGCCGTCCATATCGAGGTCGCTGGTAAACTCAGTGAAATACTCCACCTCACCCTTCACAAGTCCCTCTAGCTTCCTATGCCTTCCAGAGGCTCCCAATGACGAGGGAGGCCCACTCGACTTTACCTTGGTTGGAGGAACTATTACATAACCCTATGTTTTGCTTCTACGCCTTTCATTAATAGAACAAGGAAAAACCTATTAATAACTTATATAGGATCTATAACTAACTCCTCATACTTACTCAATGAATCTCTAAAAGACGACCTATAACCTCTAACCTCTAATAACTATAACAGACTGATAACCTCATACTAAGAGCTGTTAGAACCTCACACTACATGAAGATCACTGGGTATAGGAACAAAGAGAACTAGCTATATATAATAATAATAAGAATTGTATCTATTTTTTCATATGTTTAATGGAGTAGTGTTGTTAGCAAACAATAGCTTTTCCTAAAGGTATTGTCTTAGTACAAAGAGTAGGATCGAAGCTTTATAGTTTATTTTCTATTATCCTATGGTAGGATATAGTATAAGGAATCACTCTTATGTCTTTATAGTTTAAAGTTGATTAACTATATAGAGTTGACTTTAGAGAAAGCATTAGGAACATAGACTATTAGGAGCTAGTATGTAGCTTATTATGTTTTAGATAATTAGAAGGAACTAGAACTATACTTAATTCCTACTCACTAGACTCACTTATCGTTTAAGAACAACCAAACTAGAAGCTCTTTATTATAGGTACAGCTATCTATAGCAAGACTGTCAGAACAGCCAACCCTTCAACAAGCTGGGGAAGGATCCTAAACCTCCATCAGAGCTATCTATCAACGAGGGACCACCGATCCTCTCACGCGCTCATCAAAGGATTGATCATCCACATAAACACCCGAAACCCAGGAATAAGTAATAGGATTCTTATCTATGTTTTAGAAAGCTAGTAGTAGGAAACATAAACATTGAACATAGCCTCATTCATTTCTTCTTGATTACTAGTCACAACGAGGAGCAGCAAAGAAAAAAACCCCATTACATTCTATTTCACATTTGACCAGGCATTAAGACATAGCAGTAGACTGAACCTTGTATTATCTCTTGGGATTCCTAGTATCAGAAAAAACACATGGATTACTTCATGCCATCATCTACACATGCACGATAACTCCTACTTACACTTTTGTTAGCTACACTTATTAGCCGAATAAAAAGCTTTATAGAGAGATATCAGCTTAGAACATCAGCGATGAAACAATCTGTTGGAGAGCTTTTGACGAGCTTCTATTTCTTGCTTCGCCCTTCCTAGTCCGACTCTAACTATAGTGGAGGGGCGCTTCGCTAACGTTCGCTAATGTTAACTAACGCTCTTGGCTTTCCCAACCAATGAATATAATCACTCGCTTCTGTTCGTGAGGCAAGCTATCCACTCACGCTAGTGAGTGGGGCGATAGGAAAGACCTTATCGCCGCCGCTCAATGGTGAGGTGGAGCGGTGGGTTAAATGCGTAGGTAGAGATAGATCGGAACACGGAGCAGGCACACACACTGAAAGAGGGACGAAAGGCCCACACAGTAAGGCGGCAGTATGGCTACTAAGCGATCGACCCGTGCAGCGCGTGCTGTGGCTAACCCCATGCATCATAAAGAAATAGGAAAGGAATATGCCCTCGCCTGCCTTCTTAGAGCGGCCCCCTATTAGCTTAGCCGAAGCAGAAAAAAGTCTTTATTTGTAGGGGAAGCAACCTGCCTCCCTCTCGAAGGGAGGACGAAAGTGAAAGGAAGGAGGGAATCGGTAAGGTACGTACTGGGCTACCCTTGGGGGCACCCCAGCACTAAGTGAGTTACTGCCTGGTTTTTCTTTCTTGGGGGAAGGACGTAGAAAGCAGTTGACCAAGAAGCAAGAGCAGCGCCAGTACCGGTACGTGAGTTGGGTTTAGAACTAAGCGAGACAGTTCAGTTCCTATCTACCGTTGGTTTTTTCAGGGAGAACTGCGAGAACCCACCCCTAGTACGAGAGGACTGGGTTGGGCCAACCTATGGTGTACCGGTTGTTATACTAATAGCAGCGCCGGGAAGCGTCGTTGGTATGTAATAACTGCTTAGGCGAAGAACTCGATAACTCCGCTCAACCGGAAACACATCAACCGACGGGTAAATGGGACTTCGAAGGGGGTATTGTTTTGTGGTGTGGATCAGCAGCTAGATTCGATGCATCATTGGTGGAGATATGTAATCTCCACTTATACCTTCATTCATAAACCGGCGAATAAACAACCTTTTACCTAGACAAAGCTGAATCAAATAATTATTATGGGTAACAGCACCTCAAGGAAAAAAACCCACTTAAGCATAGGTATTTCACCAGCAGGAGGAACAATCTATCTATCTATACGAGATATCATTGCTGCTATTGGGGCCACAGGCACAGATTTCATCTCATCCGCAGTAACCACTTAGCTTTGAAGCAGCTACTTCATCAAATCCAATCATTCCAACAATGAAAGGGTGTAACGTATAATAACAAGACGTTGCATTTCCTCTGAGTGTTGCAGCTCATGGAATGCACGTTTTGTGGTGGCGAAGAACCGAGGACTCAGTTGGACCGGGAACCAACAGGTGAATGGGACTGCGACGGGGGTACTGGGGTCTGTGGGAGGCAGAACAACAACACCAGGAGTCGATCCAGTCATGATTATTGCTTCAATGGCTTCAATATGAAATACCTAGGCTCTTTATAAACCACCAATAACAAAAAGAACCAACACCTAGGCTTATTCTTTACTGATCTACCCTAGGCTGATTATTGACTGCATGCAATACATCCACGAGACATCAACCATCACACCAACCATGATTGATTGATCGAGATGCATGATTGAACGATTCAACCTGGCAAACAACCAAAAGCCTCCCCCAGACCCCCCAATATCCTCTAGCCATGTTATCCTCGTTAGACCATGACAGGGCCTCGTTACCCAGATTATGGTGGTGTTTGTGACCGAGATCCTTATGCTTATGTTCCAGATCCATACTATCATCTTTGTGGTCGAGATTGAAAGTAATAAACTGATGATCGTTAGCTAGATCCAGACCTTCGTTATATTTATCCAGCACCAGAAACACAGGTCCTACAGGTCGGAGCATCCATCTTAACCAGGAGCAGCAGCACAGTAAGCATCTTAGCTAGCACTTGAAGAGTAGTCAGTACATTCTTATATTAATCCCTTAAGTCCTTTATTCACCAGTTGATACAGAACCTGTAGCAGGGGCACATCATACACTTTCTTATAGTTATCCAGGTTTATAAAAACCAGGCCTAGTAGTCACCTTTGACCGGTTGGATATTAAGTTAATAACCCTGCCAAAAAGCAAGCAGCGATAAAGGCAGGGGTAATAACAAATAATACTAGAGTAGAGGCACCTTAAGTAGCAGATCTTCGTTCTAGTGGTTTAGTCCACTAAGGGAAGGTCTACACTCCGAGCATCGAGAGGCAAGCCTGCGTGCGAATGAACGAAAGGGAGGGAGAGCGAGCGGTTTTATCACATGCCTTCTTTTGAAATAGATCCAATCCAATTGATACTTGCCTTCTGACTCGCCTTCAGGAAGAGGTGCGTAAGCTTGCTTTCTGACTTGCCTTCAGGCCCAATCCGGGCAGATCAAGACCCGTAAAGGAACTGTAGCGAAATGGTCAATCGTAAGTAAGTCAATAGCGTAATTACGTATATAATATTGGCACCAACCCCGAACTATCTCTTCTTGGATAGTAGCGCTTATCATTTCATTCCACCTGAAATGCCCGCGTCCCATCCCTCTACAATCTGTATTCCAATTCGTACATATAGTCCGTCTCTCTCTTTCGGTGTTAGGAGGCGCAGTCTTTCATGCATGTCTTTAGTCCGTCCATTCGCACCCGGGTTACCTTGCTTCCCGCTTCCCTAGTTACTAAGCTCAGAAATAAGCTACTCAGTTCAGAAATAAGCTCCCCTCACTAATCCCCGAACAGTGCGTGAAGGATAAACAAGGAAAAGAGTAAGCCCACTAGTACGAGAGATTGAGACCCACTCCATAGCTTCCCCAGATGGATATGTAAACTGACCCAGCGCCAAACATTGTTCGGTAACAATATCTATCCCGCTTCCAGCTTTCAGCTTTGGTACAAAGTAATTCCCATTCGAAGTGATCCCTAAGTGATCTCCGAGTTACCTGGCTTTAACGACTTAGCTCACTCTCTCTTTCGACTTACTCTCTCCCCCTAGCTAACGACTATCTTTCTCCCTCTCTCCTTAGCTCTTTACATCGCTTACTCTCTACAGAACCAACCTTCGGCGAACACCCCGTATGCTATTCTATTCCCTTTCACTTGGACAGATGGGTTTGGTTCGCGAGCAATAGATTGCACCCACCCAAATCAAATCCATCAAGGAGAACATCTTTACACACCACTGACCTGGGCCCAGTCCTTTTCCAAACTCAAGAAAGAAAAGACATTAAGGGTAGCGGTGCGGGTGGCGGGTCCAGCAGTCTATTTGGGAGACTATATTTGGTATAGGCGAGTGCCGGGTCCAGACGACTGACCCACTTACAAGGCAGCAGGAGAGCAGCTGAGCAGTATATAAGGTAAGCCGCCGGAGCAGGAGAACATCCAAGCCCAATCAATCAATATCATTAGTGCCCCCCTGCCTGGATCGAATCGTATAAAAGGAAAGCCCCACACCACATATACATCACTCAATCAATCCCTCACTAAATGAGTTCACTCAATCACTCGATCAATGGAACAAATGTTGTTCCCTAACCTTGGAGTAGACAGTGAGATCATCTTGGTAATACACCATTGTCTTGCCAATCAAATCGCGGAAGGTTTTCTCCATGGCCCTTTGGAATGTGGCGCCAACATTCATCAACCCGAACGACATCCGAACATATGCATAGGTTCCCCAAGGAGGTTATGAAAGCTGTTTTATGGTAGCGCCCTTCAACCATGAACACCTGGTCGTAGCCAACCCATCAAGCATGGACATCATTGTTGAGCCTGTTACTTGCTGAAGTAGCATCTCCATATTTGGGAGTGGGTAATTGTCCTTTAGGGACGCTTGATTTAAGTAACAGAAATCGACACATAGCAGAATTTCCCCACTCCTATTCCTGACAACGACCCATAGATCCTGACCAGATTCGGCCCCCGTAAAGTTATCCGATGAAAAGGTCCTCACCCTCGGGGATTGGGGTGGGTGGGTAAATAGTATGAGGTGAGCCCTCCGTCCTTGTCAAAGAGGTCAATTCAATACTGAAAGGTTGAGGTCTTATTAGATAAAATAGTAAAATGGTTTTCCAATAGCTTTTGTAGAGAGGCACGGAGTGAGGCAGGTAACTTAGAGGCTTAGGCGGGTTAGGGTGCGTTAGCACGCTCGACTAAAAGGAGAGGTCCAAACCGATTCTAAATCCATTACGCGAACAGCTCGTTGGATCTTTTGGGGTTCTTCCGGTCGATCTAAAAAACGCTCCCTCGGGGATTGGGGTGGGTGGGTAAATAGTAGTCGAGACAGCTTACGCTTCCAAATGCGCATTTAATAAAGAAAAGATTGGTTGTTGGGGGATCCGAGGCATGAATTAATTCTGGGGTAACTAACTCAATTTTGTATTTAGTCAACTGTTGCTGCTGGGTCTACAGGATCAATGGCATAATCACCCGCCCGCCCGGTTAGAGAGAGAACCCCCAGTGCACCCTTGATCCAACCTGGTAAAGAATGCCACCCTCGATCCACCTTGAAATACAGAAGGTTTGCTTAAAGTCCAGCATTCAGATCTCGATTTCGGGATCGATCTCTAAGTCAATCTACGAATCTCATCTATTGATTCTAGTACTCCCCAGTATCCACATTGCACAATCAAATATCGACTCGAAGCCGCCATTGAACCGTTCGAGGCTCATCTAAGTGTGCCCATCTTCCTATCCAAGGGGATATAAAGGTCTGCTCTTACAGGCGGGAGGAAATAGGGTAGAAAGAAAGCGAATTTATCTACCTTATGGCTTGAACTCGGCTTGAACTCTATGGAACTGACTAAGGCTAATAGTCTGGCTAGTACCGGCAGTCTAAAGTGCATGGACAACCAGAAGGATAAATAAGTGCTAGTCAAGTAGGCTGAAGACTAAGGCTAAGACTATTGCGAGTACGGAGGCTATACCTCTTATGGCTAATAGTCTATTTGGGTTGATTAAGCCTATTGATTAGAAATAATGGACACAACCTTAAGGCTAGTTACCTTAGGGCAAGTAGTACCTCACCGGAAGTCTTTCACTATAAGGCTTTCACTCTATAGTGCCTGCTCCGATCCGGGTAAAAAAGAATATTTCATTTATAAATGAAAATATTAGGAATATATATACATATATATAAGGTTGCATTATATAAGTTATTATCCCAAAATGCTTGGCTTAAGCGGTAGCGGTCATTCCAAACATGGGGCAAGGCGATAGCGATCATTCCTAATCATGCAACCCGCGGTAGCGATCCAAACCACTTCATGGGGGCAAGGTAACGTTGAACAACTAACTGGGCTTGGTGCTATATCTCTTGGTAATGACCACCCTTACTCACTGACTCGCTCACTAACTTACTGGGCACGTGTTATCGAAACTGGTAAGGTATAACACAATCCTGATAACGAGCTATCGGGACTGCCTAAACTAACTGACCCACACTCACCTCACTTACAGGGCACGTGGTAAAGAGAACTGTTAACGCACTTAGAATAACCACCACCTTAATTGATTACATGGAATACAAGCCATCGAGTCAAAGCCATTGAATACAAGCCAGCATCGACTCTTGGATCTAATCTTGGACATCTAGTGAACTACCACCTGTCAATTATAGGAAACGCTCTTCAAGGTTATAGTTCAGAAAATCGAAAATCCATTTGAGTTTCCCAATGAGCTATGATGTTATTTATATTTATGTATATATCCATGTCTGTGTGTTTGTGTGTGCGTGTGTAAGTATCTGTATCCTTATCTGCTGCCGTATGTTGTTGCTGTTGTAGCTGCCGTTGCCGTGTGCCGTAGCCGTTTTCAATGGGGTAATGCGCGGGAGAATGCGGTAATGTAGGGGAATGGAGAGGTGCATTGGAGAATGCATGCGGAATGTGGGATGTGGGGGCTTGAGGATTGTTTCCTGAAAGCGTAATGATGTAATGTGGTAATGGGCTGGAGTCTTGTTTTCCTTAAAGCTTCCTTACTGGCGATGTGTACTTGGCGGGTGTCGTTGGGCATTGAAAAGTTCGTCCGGTGGACCGCCCTACCCCTGAAGGATGTATCCAATCAATTGAATCAATAAGTCTGAGGGTGAGCCAGCCGAACTCTCGACAGTAGGAGAGGAATATACCCCTTTTTTTTCATGCCTGCTGCTCCTTCTAGTTACCCACCTGAACAACTAGACAGACCTTATAGCCCCAGAACACTGAATTAATGAATGCTTTCTTTGGAGGTACTGCTAGAGAACCGGGGATCGGATGAAACTACCGACTAGAGAGACCTTGACTTCACTTTTTCTTATAACCTATTGCTTTAGCCAGGAATCAGATCATCAGATGAGGATAGGCACTAGGATATATGAACCTTGACATTATGAATTCTGATTGGTACCACGTATGAACTCTTTTTCCCGCTGATGAGCCAATATGATTCATCAATTAGAATACACTGGCTAGAAATAGACCTATTATGCCTCCACCTTATTGAGAGTTACCCACCTTCAAGACCTAGACCTGGTAGTCCTAGACCACTTGACTCATTCATGCTTGCACTAGACTTAGATTCTCGGGACGGAATGAACCCAGCCAGCTTACATTCAGTATCACATAAAGCACACCATCACCACGTACCTACCTTACCACCCACCTAGAAAAACCAGAACTTACCCTACTCTACTTACTGATAACCTCTTGCTTCAGCCAATAAGACTTAGTGGATATGGCAGGCAAGCACTATATCTTCTCTTTTCGGACCCAGGCTGAACCCCCAGGATACAATTGATTAATTAGAGAACCCACTGCGAAGAATAGACCTACCCACCTTCTAGTTTACCACCTGAATACCTAGCACCTCTTAGCCCTATATCACTTACTTCATGAATGCTGCTAGTGCACCTCTTCTCAGGAAGGACGGCATGACACAGCCTTACTGATAACCTCTTGCTTTAGTCAGAAACACAGCCAGGAACAACAGCGTACAGCACTAGGATAGGATATTGACCGCATACTTTCTCTTGCTTTACCATTTAAAGGGCACCCACCTTAAGACCTAGACACTTGCCCTACCTTTCTTTTATTAAGTCCATACAAACTATCTGCTACCTTCAGAGAGAGCTAGATATGTTAGCCCTAGACCACTTGGATGAATTAAGTGCTCATAGGAAGGAGGAGCTACTGCTATCTTCTTCTCCGGGCGGGATTGAAATGGCACGTGGATGGCATGAAACCAACTTCTTACCCCTATCTCTTCACTGAAGTGTTTCCTTACTACCCGATATCGTATGAATGAAGCGCTTAGGCTAGGTACGATACAGTACAGCTAGAGACCCGAGCAGAATGGCATCGCATGAAAAAACAACTTGACTATACAACCTATTGACCTTATTACCTAGAACTCTTATACCTATATCATTAACTTACTTATTACCTTAGGAGGATAGGAGGAGGTACACAGACCTTCTCTTATCAGGCAAGGCCAGATGGGATGGGGTCAATTAGCCGAGAACTTTTCGGAGCTTCTCATGCTGCGGGACGAGATAGTCCAGTAGCCGAGAGAGGGGGTTTTCCCTTTCACCTTTAAGCAGAGATCGTGGAACTGCCAGATGGAATGGGGATTATGGACCATCAGAAAACGTTGGATGGACAGGCTTCATACTGCTAGGAGATACTTTGTGTCACACTTGCCAGGAATCTTAGGAGGGAGGTACGGGGCATAACCCTTTGTTTTAGCATGCCTTTTTCCATCTGTTATTTACTTGATTACTGCCTTTCTAGGATCTGGAGGGAGTCTATTACTTACCAATTAAGTTGACCGAGAAGATCAGTACAGTGTGGATGGCATTAAACCACAACCTTACACTTACCTTTTTACCTTCATCCTAGTTGAGAGAATCATGCCCCAACTATTTCTATTAGACCAGGAAGATCAGTAGGGGACAGCATCTATGAAAAGATCTTACCTTGGTTACAACCCACCACCTTTAGCCCTGCCGACCATGAATGCACTTAGTTAGATTGCAGCCGAAAAAGATCGGCTCCATCGTCTACTCTTAAAGATGAGAGCGATGGACTCAATACCGGAGGAAAAAGACTCCCATGTGCCGGCTAGTCTCTCCATCCGATGGCAGCTCACCCGACAATAGAAGGGATTATCAGCTGCTTCCCCTCCTTCCCCACCGGGCGATGGCAGGTCTATCTCTCCATCTCCTCGATCCGATGTCCGGGCTTTAGCCGCCGCTAGGCGGGGAAGGTTTCTTCGAGAAGGGAGGGTGGGGGATAATGAAGCTAGTCTATCAATCATTAGTTCTACTCCGAGATGGCGGGGAATCAAGCTACTCCGATGCCGGCTCATAACTGTATCTAGCAAGGCAGGGATCAGAGATTAGTCATACTTGTTTGTTATTCACCGCTCTATCCGGACCAATGGCGGGGGAGCAGGAACCAAGATCTGATAGTAGGGATTATCCACTGGGCGGGGACCAACTACTCTAGTTAGCCGGCCTTTATCCGGGATAAGGAATTTTATATTATAGTTGCTCATCGAGCTATGCCAACTACTCCGAGGGATGGGCGCTCCAACTACTCTTTCTCAGAGATGGATTTACTGGGGATCAAGCTCAACCTTAATATTATACTTTGAAGACGGCCTCTTGTCCTATTAGAGATGAATGGGCCGCCAACAACAGCCAATCCCGGCGAAGGACGGGCTCTTTATTCTCCGGGATCAGTGGGATGGAGGCAAGTCTAGATATCCGTTCTTATCCCGGATGAGGCTACTCCGCGGGGTCTGGCTTATCACTCCTCCGCGAGAGAAGGTGGGGCCAGTTATCCCTCTTTCTTTGCCCAATACCGGCTTCAACCGGGAGCAAGGGGCAGCTGCCGTCTATCCGGGCTAAAGGAACAGATGGGAGGGCGCCCGGCCGGAAGAGGGAATCAGGCTCAACCACCAGTCTTAGAATTAGCTGTTGCTTCGATGAAGCTATTCGATCCGCTGGCTAGCTCCAACTACTCTTTTGGGGGGGAGGGGCCGAGGAAAGCTTATATACTTGCTTCTCCTCTGAGATGGGAAGTGAGCAAACTCCTTCCCCTGGTAGGGATAGGCTCGACCAATGGGAAAGGAAAGACAAGCATATACTAGTATAAGCATTCCATTTCAAGCTACTCATATAGGGAAGCTACTAGGGGGAGGACCTCGATCTACACACCAAATAAGGGTGAAAGTAGCGATAAAACGAACGCAAATGTCCTCTCCCTCTTGGTCGAGCCTGCTGTCGCATCCTTGAACGCGGTTTTATGCCCATGACGTACCAGGGTTGTTTTAGTTCCCAGCGCTCCCCGGATGGCGGTACTTCCCATTGTTACTCAGATGGCGGGATTTCACTGTCTTACCCAGCCCAGCTTTACCCCACTGGATTTTGTGGCTCATAAATGAGGTGAAAGCTCTTAATTGTACATCCTGGGGGTTAGGGTTCCATTTTATTTGAGCACTCAACAAAAAGTCACGTTGATACAATTAATACAACAAATTTGTCTATTTATCTCCCTAAGTCGAGCCATCCTTCGTCTTCCTCACCCTATACTAGTTTAGATCTTGAAATTCCTTAAAACCACTAGCTAACTCTCACCCACCATGCTTGAATGTGAAAGCTCTTAATCTGGCTATGCTCACACCCCATTGACTATCTAACATTTGGGTTAGCTCTCAAATTGCACTCATTAGGGTGGGTCCAACCATTTAATATGATTCATCGTTGCATACTTGCCCATGTTTTTTTCACTCATCCCGGAACTGTAACATGGGGGTTTTTAGCATAATGTATTACTTACAATACCATTTTTGACACTGTGTTCTCCAATAAATAGATAACCAGCCAACAAACCTCCAGAGGCATAGTATACCATGACAATGTAGTACACAGATAGGGATGCTAGGCGAGCTGTTTCCATACTCTATCATCCAATAGATAGAGTGCCACTACAATGGGGTATTAGGCGCATTTTCGACTCTTCCATACAGGAAAATTCCTTGTATTAGAGCTCCTACACATAAGGAGCATTATCCTACAACCATTACACAACTCACATGGCTACGATAGAGGGTAGGACCTATATGGGATGGACTAGTAACTATATATTCTTATGAGGCATGATTGGCTAGCATCCTACAACGGGTAGCAGAGTAGATAGCTAGTAGGATAGAGAGGATAGGTGTGCCTCCTACAGTACCTAGACATTAGCTTGAGCCTCTCAGAGTAGAGCCATTATGACAGGCACCTCCAGCAGTAGCTGTAGTAGTAGGTACATCATAGGCAGCTTAGCCAGAGTAGGCAAGACCCGGGATATACACTCATATTAGTGGGACTCCTACTACGATACTAGTGTAGGTTTTAGTTAAGCAGTTAGATACAGGGACTGCTACTATGGAGGATGTACAGGGTATTATGGACTTTGTGGTTATGGGGAGGTGCTCTAGCACTAGCTACTACATTAAGGACAGGCCAATACATAAGATATAGCCACAGGGGATACAGAGGCAAATTTGAGGTAGTAGATCACTTACTTTATTAAGGAAAGGGATAGGGCATTGAGTGTGCGAGACACATACAAGGAGTTAGTGGATGAGGTAGACAAGGAGGAAAAAGTGTCAATTCCATCTCCAACCGGTAAAGAATGTAACAGATGGTATACACGGAGAGTCAAACCATAAAGGTATTCTCCGGCTCTAAATATCCGAAAGAGGTTAGAGTTTCAGGTAAGGCTCTCTATATCCACAATGGGAGGAGAAAGGTTTCGGGTTGGATACCGGATAAAGATGTCCCTTCAGTGGGCTGCGGAACTTCCTTAATTCATAGTCACTCATTCCTTGCCCTAGGAAGGACAAGACCTACGAACCTTTTTCTTTCATTTTATCGTTCTTAGCGAGCGGGCGGGCTCCCTTTCCCCAAATGCCAGCCCAACATGGCCATGCTCTTTTTGGCCTTTCTCTTCATTTCTGAAAGTGGACTGCCGCCGGGTGGACGGAGAGAATGACCCCTTTCGGGCGGGTGCTTCTTTGGGATTTAGAGGAGCTTTATCCAGTTAGTGACTTATCGGACGGAGCGGTTCTTCGTAGAGTCAGGTGCGGAGGTGAGCTTAGCATTTATTTTATTTCATAATAGCTACATCCCCATCCCATCAGGTGCTAGACAGAATCAACGTTTCCTGATGGTGGATCATCAAATCCCGTGGGGATGGAGCAACGTTTGCATTGAGATCTCATTCAAGAGAAAAAGCAACTGCATTTATTGAAGCCGATGGTGGTATATATAATAGATCAGTTCATACAGCACAGTTGGTCGGTTTCACCTGAACTGTAGCTCAGTAATAAATCTATTTGATTCACTCTAATAGAAATAGAGGACTCAATGCACATCTGGGTGGCCGTCTGACGACTAATCCTAATAAAGAGGAACGACGGGCTAGAACCCTTTCAGCGGAATGAATATAGAACAAATTACGACGAGGGAGGATAGCTAACGAAGGTTCACCCTTGCCTTTCACTACTTACCACTTAATTCAGTGAAAGGGGCAACTGTTCCAACTCCCTCGAGCAAGTGAGTAGCTCCTTCGTAGTGGTGGGAACTCTTGCTTTGCGAAGCAGTCCGGTTTCGGTGAGCATGACAGACAGTCTGAGCCGCCATTGAGGCAAGCAGCTTTGGTGAAAGCACAATGAAACTTAACCGGCTCCGGTAGGTTACTTGCTGTATACATGCGTGATTTAGGTGGACCTCTTGCATGATCCAGTCACAGCTGGCGGGATCTTTTCGGAGCTACCACTCCCTTCCCTCGAAAACGGACGGACGGAAGGTTGGTAGCTCAATACGCGATCACAGCGAAGCCCCCGTTCGTTATAGAACAGGTCAGTTCACGTATACGGTAGAAAAGAACCTTATAACGGCTATGCACAGTTGGTAGATCAGTTAAGCGAAAGAAGGTAGAACCTTCGTTACACTCCTTCAAAGGGTTAACCTTACCCTATGCTTAGGTCTTCAGGTATACACCTTCACTTCACAGCCGGTAGAACCTTCTACACCGCTCTGGCTCTGGGGGACACCCCGAACGAACTGGGGATCTAAGAGACACTCACATAGGCTCATCATTTTCCAAAAAGGTTCTAGTTCTACGTCTTTTAGCACGCATGGATCAACGGCAAGAAGAAACTTATTCATCTCACGGCAGGATAGGAGGGAATGAATACAATTGAGCAACGACTAAGAATAATAGAAAGCGAGAGGTGCGACCCTTCTTAGAGAACATCTAAGGTTGCTTTCAGTGTCACGTGTGAGAATGCATCCATCACTGAATAGTTAAAAAGAGCTCGATTTATAAGATCCGGTTGCTGTGCCGGCAAGTTGTGGGAAGGTAGACTCCCGACCCTAAGCCCTTGCTTTAGACCGACCGATAGGTGCAACCTGCCCTTCCAGTATACACTCGAAGGGTAACCCTTCCACGGCCGCTGAATAGGAACATTATACTAAAGGCCCAAACAAGATGAGCACCTAAAAAGAAAAGACCATAGGCAGACAATGAAGAGCCATAAGATTGGATGACTTGAGAGGCGTGTGCCCATAGAAAGTCACGAAGCCACCCATTGCCGGCAATATAACTCTGTGCAAGGCTTCCCGAGAAGGTGAAGGATTAGTGACAGGTCGATAAGTTAATTCGAGGTCAAGGTTTAGGTTCAAGTGAAGGGCGGGCTGCGTCAAGGTATATTTCTAGGTCTCTAAAAAGGTCAAGATGGGCAAGGTTCGGTGGAAGGTGTTAGACCCTTCAACTGGGACGGGACGCAAAGACCAGAGCTTTCTTTATCGAAGCGCCAGTCGTTTCGCTTAAGCAGGCGTAGATACTTTCTTTACACCAAACCAATAGAAACAATAATACATTTACAATTGGGTGATCAACCTTTCCCAATGTTGGGGATCCGATTCCACTTGATAATGCATTGCCAGTTCCCGTTCCATTTCCACTTGGTGCAACTGCATTTACCTTGCCAATTGGGGAAGTCCCATTTCTATTCCCATTCGGGGATCCAATCCCAGTCCCTTTTCCCTTGACAATGACATTTGGAGATCCATCCATCTCCCTCCTTCTCCCGCCGAGGGGGAATTCTAGTCCCTTTTGGCATTGCCAATTGGTGCAACTCCAATTCCATTTACCTTAGACCTGCCTTAGAGATCATCTTGCTGCCGCCGGCTGATTGATCTATATCTTGCTCCCTTCGAACTGATCCCCCCCCCTCTCTCTTGATGATGCCCGTATTCTCTCTCTCTCTCGATGTCCGTCTTGCTAACTTCCGACGATGAACTGGGAATTGCCTTTAGCGCTAGACCGTGAAGCTAGACGAAACCACCCGAGGCTAGCACCCATCACACCCACAGTTCCCAACAGCGAGCCCACAGTGAAACTTCACAGCTATGTTCCCCACCCGTCGTATCACAGCGAACCCAAACAGCCCACACATCTACCCGCTGATCGAGATCTTGATTGATACCCGTCGATCTCTTCTTGTGAACTTCCGACGGAGAACTTGACACGGACAAATTGCTTGATGCCTGGCTATACACCCACCTTACGCTAGACAGACGGCACCACCCAACAATGATGCTTCGACCAACAGACCCGATCAACGGGCGAACCACCTTCGACTTTACGAACTGCCTTCATCGACACCTCATTGCCTTCATCGAACTGATTTATATCGACCTGACTGCCTGAGAGATCGATTGATACCTGTCCATATATCCATTTCGACCTGGAGACAATAACTTTACGGCGGGCTTGCCGCTGGCTAGATTGCGGCGGGCTTTACGAATTATGTGCCCGGGACGGGGTGGACAGAAGGATTTGCCCTTTGCGTCACACCTACCTGTGATCGATCTTACTGCCTGCCTGAGCCTAGAGCTAACTGTCCGCCAAGTAAGAAGGCACCCGCCCAATAAGTTCGCCCAGTAAGGAAGGACACCAACGGCCACCACTAAGCTACAACTAACCTAACCTATTACAGCTAATAACATCACATCAACATAGATTGACTAGAGCTTTTTTTATATACGTACATATACACCCCATTACAGTAGACCCGAGAGAGAAAGAACCCATCGTGAAACAGTTAAAACACCTCAAGTACACAGTTAACCTATCTGCTGATCCATACCACTTGCTCCTTGCCGAAGGTGGAGATCTTGCTATCCCTGGATATGATGAACTTGGTTTGCTTGCTTTCTCATTTCCCCCAGCGTGAGGTGCACCCATTCCAAGTACCCTTACCGACAGACGAGAGAAAAGAGAAGTCCACCCAGTCCGCGTAAGAAGGAACCTGCCCAGGAAGCTCTAACGCTTTACCCCGTGTAAACAGGACATACGCTTCGACCCTTCCCCCTTTAGGTTAGTTGGTTGGTTGGATCGCCACAGCTTGCCCCTGATGGTTCACGCTACAGAGCTTACAGAGCGAGCTGCACCTGACGGAACACTGTTCCTCCATGCTCACTTTGACGGAAGAACGGAACACAGTTACTCAGAGCTGATACTGACGGGAACACGATTACTCATCGACCTTGCCCCATGAGGGTGGAAACAGCGATACCGCTTGCCCCTTGAGCTTGGTTGGTTGGATTGCTACCTGCCCCCATGAGGTTTTAAGGATAGCTACCCCCATGAGGATGGAGCGATACCGCTCGAGATAGACACCCCGGAGCCGGAAGATAGAACCATAAGATAGAACCTCCCGCATAAACGAACGAGTGGAGAACGAGTGAGAGCTGCCGATAGCCAAGTGGATACACAATCAGGTCAGTTAGCCCGGGTGTGAGTCAGTCAGTCCGGGATCCGTGCACATATTCCGGGGTCAGGACGTCACCAATTATATGAAATATGCCATAGCCAATAGCACTTAGCTGTGTTGTGTTATATACGTAGATATACTGGGTTAGAGACTGACAATTTTTATCAATAATATACCGTACTAGAGTACAGGCGCCCAGGCGCGTTAAAGGAAAGAAACATAGCTGGCAGGCAGGCAATAAATTAGCTTTTAATTGATCACAGAAAACATCCGCATTTGACGTTTTCATTTACATCAATCTCCCTTTTATAGGCTCTCAGGCATTGATCATAGGTACTAAAATGCACTTTTTATTACTTAAGATTGGCTTTCCAGGTACTTTATATATAAATACGCAGAATCACAGCACAACAACCACCTGCCAAGGACACTATAGATAGAAAACTCTACCATATATATATGTATATGTTAGGATTAGTTACTATTAGTTAGGGCCCTATATATAACTGGGGGAGGGAAAGAGATTGGTTAGGGCGTGCGTCACTATCTATAGTATTACATCTATAGTATCAGCGCCTATCTCCCAATATGGAAATCAATCAGCCCGCTTCATTCCGAGAAACAACAAGGAGTCCGGTTCGACGATTCATTCCATCCTATCTAGGTATATGCGAAGCCCGGTTCGATTCCCCAGATGGATATATAGTGAGTCATGCATGCCCCCGCCCCTATCTATGTTGAGTAGAGGCGTCGGGAGAGGTATAACCTTTTTTCATTTCAATGTATATACAGTAGGTAGTAGGCCCTTACAGCGGCATGTGCCCATATTCCCACTCATCATAATTTAACCGCACCGGCAGCGTACTGACCTCACCCGATTCGGACTATATATAAGCGGATCTAAAAGCAGATCTCATCTGGATTAGATATATCTATTATAGGGATTCTCTCGATCTCAAAAGGGCCCTCGACGTTGGCATTCATGCATGGGTTGAGTGTCCGTTCTCTTCCTTCAAGTTTGAATGGATGGGTCGAGCCGAAGAATCGAGGAAATTCCCTTTCCTATACCATCCAGCCTTACTGATACGCCAGCCAGACATCCCCCATTAATCCCATCTTTTTCAATAAAAACGCGTTCTATCACGCACTTCTAACCTCCAATTGGGTCCACCCTGCGCTAGGGTAAAAGTGTGGCGAGACAGGGCACTAAAATGGCTATTTTATAGGTTTATACCTCACCTGCTAAGCACCCTCTCTCTATTGACCGCTCCTTGAAGTCACCTGCTATCCGCTCTTTCAGGATGAAGGGGAGCAGTAAGGAAGGGGAAAGGCTCGCTGCGGGATGGATGGGGTCGCTGGCTTATATCGCTGGCTTGGGGTTAAGTTAGCTTAGCAAGCAAGAGTCTTTTCGGTTATACCTTAGTTTCAAGGTTTCGCATCATCGTTCGTCCTCTCTTGTTTGGGGGCCTGGTTGGGTGATAATAGATAAAAAGGGAAAAATAGAGCAAGCACTCCGTACCTCGCTTCCACCTTTCACTAGCGAATTTCCTATATTAGTTTAGACCACTTATTCAGTTGCTGAAGTAACAAAGGTCCCAATGGTAGAATATTTGTATATTATAATACACAATAAATGGGTTAACAAAGGCTCAGGAGAAGGCGGAATAACAAAAAGGGAAAACCCGCGAAAATAAGTTCATTCCACTGATCCTCCAAGTGAGGGAGATAAACAACGGGTCACCTCCTCAGTAGGACATTCTAATCCCCCACCCGAGGAAGGATGGCTCACCTGAGGTTAGGAAGGTGAGGAAGGAAATGAAAAAGAAAATGAAGAGGGTTATAATAAAAGGAAAGATGAAAGTGAGCCCTCAAAAGAAGATATAGATCCTAAGAAGGCATGGAAAGAAGAATAGTATAAACCATCAAGTTCAATTCCTCACCATATGAATAGTGAGTCGATGGCGGCCTTTAGTCGAGAGTTCGCTACCTCACCCTACCGGGCCTTTGGTCCCTTTGTTCACTTTGTTTAGGTAAACACAGAAAGGAAGGTGACTTCACTTTGTTGTTAGGCCCCAACCATCACTTTCTTTAGGCATATTATTCTGGTGGACTTCCTCAGCATCACATTAGCCGCCCGGGCCCGCCATTTCTATATTTCCCGCCTTACTAAAAGACCCATTCCCTTCCCCTCACTCCGTTCTGGTTATTCCCACCACCACTTACATCCGTATCCCTCTCATGGTTCGGTCACAGTCAATCCCTATCTTTGTTCGTTTCACCCGGCTAGCGTAGAGGAACAAGCGCAAGAACTAGCTAGCGAGGTGGGGATGATGGCCCAGGGGACTATTGTAAAGGAAGAAGCTTATAAGCCAAACTATTATCGTAAAGGAGGGAGGGCAGCCCATCAATAGAAGTACGAGACGAGGTAGACCAGCCCAAGAACTATCACGAGGTCAGTATGATAGCACAATAGCAGCACGAGGTCAGGATGATAACCAGCCCAACTCGACTAGCACGAGTCCCGGTTGACAGATTATAACTAGACTATTTGGATGGGTTCGTTCCCAGTGATTCTACCAACTAGCTATTGGTTCAAGAGCTCCGGTTCTTCTTCTTTTTCTTTTTCGTCTTCTCGTGACTAGACTATTAGTTCAGCGAGCAATAGATTGCCCATGGTTAAGCGAGCAACGGTTCGGCAATGGTTAAGCAAGCAACTGGTTCTTTCCTTAGCTGTCTTAGGTGCCCTTCCACCTGCCAGAGCCACCTAGGTAGGAATCCTAATAGAAAGGCCACTAAGCTACCTTCTTCATAGACACGTGCAATAGGTTTCCTATGCCTTCAGCTTCAATAAATGATCTAGGGGATCTTCCCTCTAAAAAACAAGGTGTCTCAATCAGTTGTTGATAATAGAATATATATATATATATATATATATATATATATATATATATATATATATATATATATATATATATATATATATATATATATATGTATATGTATATGTATTAAGTAGAAACCACAAATAAAAAAATAGATATTTTGCTTGTATTTAGACAAAAAAAAAAACATTGGATGACATTATAAGAAGGAGCAGGTGTGTCAAAATCACAATGGAGATTCCCTTAAACACATGCCAACTTAGCATCAATCCTATCCATACAAAAGCGTTGATTTTTGAACATTATTTTTATATCCTCCAGTGAAGAAAATATGTTGTACCTTTCCACCTACTTATCCTTCAAAACCATTCACAACACGGTCCTTATTTTGCAGTAAAAACTAATGTAATTGAGGTATTGTTTTCTATGACCACTGGTATGGGCAGGCTCAAGTATCCAGCTGAATACTTCCTCCATAATATCAGAATTACAATAAAATTGTCTTTGAGCACCCACCTTAGTTTCCAAGTTACAATTTTTTTGCCAATTCTTTGGAGGAACAACATTAAATTAGGTCGTGACAAAGTCCTAGGAAAAAAAATAGGCCCTACATTGACCTTAGGCATTGCGACCATGTTCGCCTCTCTTGCTAGACATATGTTTCTTGGGAAGCATGATGCACAAGGAAGGCTATTTTTCCAAGTGTCCATAAAACCTTTCCCCGTCATGATTATGAAGAGATCACTAAATTGTAGAATAAACACTCGCTACACAATGATTAACATAAAGTATAAAACCAACATCAACCACTTGATACAAGATACGATAAATGAGTAAACCACCCCTTCCACGCTCCCAAGAGGATGATTACCTGTCACCTATGTGACCTATAGAGGTTTGGGTGAAAAGAAACACCCACATATATACCCTGAGAGAATGAATAACACAATACCCCTCACACTGAGATAGGAGACTAGAGCTACGAACACCAATAGGACTAAGAACAAAATTTCTTCAAAAAAACACCAAACAAGCAAAAAATTAATACTGACTAATCCAATAATTAAAAATACACAATATCTATGTACGACAACCACTTTCAAGAGGAGACTAGATATATTTTTCCAATATAACATACCAATTGTAACCAACGAAGGATATAATAGACTCAGACTCCAACGACCAGCTCCAAAATTGAATAGAAAAAAATATTTAATGCAAATCTATAGAACATAAAACTTGTTAGGTCCCTATATTAATATTGTACTCCCTTATTATGTTAGTGTAGCCCCCTTTATTGTTATTGTTGTACCCCTGTAACCCACATATTGTTATTATTGTGCCCTTACATTATTATTGTTAGGTCGCCTAGGATTACATTGTGCTCCACTAGGATTACATTGTGGCCCCATGGACTCCTATATATAGAAAGAAGGTTTTGTCATTTGTATCATCCAAGAATTTTTCATTCATGTAATGTATTGGAGGTTTCCCCCTCGAAGTGGTTTATTTCTAAGGCGTTGATATCTCTTTTCTTCTCTTTTTGGAGCTGGTTTCACAACATTTGGTATCAGAGCTTTGGATTCTAGGGTTTCGCTGCTCCAAACAGGCCATCGTGGAATTTTTACTATAAATTTTTTTCTACAAAGTTTCAGAAGCTAAAATGTTTAGGGTGCAAAGCTGAAATTCTGAGGAACATCGTCGCAAAATTTCAGAGCTGGTTCGCAATATTTTAGGAGATATGATCTGTGGAAGTTAGATCTTTTTGCAGGCTCCTCAATTTAATATAAACAAGTCATCATGGAATTTGCGCTATAATTTTTTTTCTACAAAGGTTCAGAATCTAAAATGTTTAGGGCATGAAGCTGAAACCCAGAGGAAACTTTTTGCAAAATTTCAGAGCTTGGTTCGTACTATTTTCGTAGATATGATCTGTGGAATATAGTGCTTTTTCAGGCTCCTGAATTTCATCTCAAAGAGGTGATCATGGGAAAATATTCATAACTCTCTCTTTGAGCATCAGATTGGAGTTCCGTAAAAAGTGGTCACAAGTACACAGACTATAGTTTTTTTTCTAACAATTTCAGAGCTAAAAGACGAAACAACGACACATGGCAAGTCGTACAAGTTCACTCTACTGAACTAGTTCATAATTAGGTCATTGTGGGATAATGGACATAAATTTTCCTTGGAGAATCCAAATCCAGTCAGATCTGTGGCATTCGAAAGATAATTCAGAAGGCTACCTCAATGCCAAATTTCATATATTTAAGAGCTACAATCACAAATATAATCCAATTTCAATATCGAGCTCCTCAAAAGGTGTGTATTTTTTTCTGAATTGCATAAGTCTTGTTTGAAGAATCAATTTGAATTGATTCCAAGGGCATATTGTAGAATATATATCAGTATTGGGTTCTAAAAAATGCCTCATAAAAATAATTCAACACCCATTAAGCCTTCAGAAGGCTCTACTATGACTCATGAAGATGAAGAATTGCAACATGATCTATCAAAATTACAAGAGTAAGTGCACCAAATTTCACCCTTGCAAAGAGCAACAAAAAATGAAATGGAAGTTTTGAAGAAAGGCATGGAAGCGAAGATGGATGGTTTGAAGAATAATATGGATGGTTTGAAGAAAGGAATGGAATCTAAGATGGATGACATGGAAGCTAATATTGATGAAAAAATGAAAGTCAACATGGAAAACATGAAGAATGATCTAAAAGTAGACATGAAAGGTTTGAAAAAGTTGATACAAGAAATGTTTCCTAATGGTGAAAAGATAGTAGAGGAAACTCATGATGGGAACAAAATAAATGTTATTCGTGACTTCATAAACTCTAATGTTGGCAGGAAGAACCACCATATTCCAAAAATGGATATGAGGAATTTTGATGGAAAGGATCATGTAACATGGATACTACAAATGGAGCAATATTTTGATCTCCATAATGTGCAAAACACACAAAAGATATGCATTGCAACTTTACATTTAGAACAAAATACATTTGTATGGTATCGATGGCTTTGCTCCCGTAAAAAAAATGTCAATTGGTCAATTTTTATGGAGGAAATGATAACACATTATGAGGATACAAAGAGCAACACCTTCTTTAGCCAATTGATAAATCTCAAACAAAAGGGTTTAGTGGGGGAGCACATTGAGGACTTCCAAAAATTGAATATAAGGGTAACTGATATTCCAGAGGAACACAGGATTGATCTCTTCATAGGGACTTTAAAGGATAAAATCCAACATGAAGTTCGTGTTTTGGAACCTGATTCATTGGAGAAGGCATTCAGGTTGGCAAGAAAAATTGAATGTAAAATTATGGCAACAAGGAAGCCTACCACTCACTTCTATAAATAAGGAAGTGTTGCTACGCCTAGATTTCCACAACCTACAAGGTTGACACCACAACAATTGGAAGAAAAAAGAGCAAAAGGGCTTTGCTACAGTTGTGATAGAAAATACATTAAAGGTCATAAGTGTGCTGAGAAGAAATTATTTTACATAGATTGTGAAGAGGAAGAAGAAAATGAACAAGAAGAGGATATACACCAGGAACCAACCCTAGAAGAGGAAGAAATGAGTATGACCATATCGTGTAATGCATTGGCAGGAATTACCACTCCTCAAACTCTCAAGATAGAAGAACATATCAAGAAGAAAAAGGTAATAGTGTTGATTGATTCAGGTAGTACCCATAATTTTATTCATTGTAAGGTATCCAAGGAATTGAATTGTTTCCTATACCCAGCACCAGAATGTCAAGTGATGGTTGCAAATGGAGGAACTATAAATTGCTCTGGAAAATGACATAATATCAAGCTAACCATGGGGGAATATGTATTGAATAGTCCAATGCTTTCCATTCCTATGGGAGGTGCTGATGTTGTACTAGGAGTATAATGGTTACAATCTTTGGGGATGGTAGCTTTTAATTTTCAAGAACTGTTCTTGAAATTTTTTCAGAAGGAAAGGAAATCAAATTATGGGGTATTGCAGGGAATCCAGGAAAGATAATAAGCTCTAATGTCATGACAAATATTCTAAAGAAATAACAACGAGGCGTAATTGCACAATTATACTCACTAGAAGTTCCAACTTCAAAATCATTTATTTCTGCAGATCTCCAACAAGTCTTGGACAATCATTCCAAGGTGTTTGAAACTCCCAAAGGACTCCCACCTATTCGTGATCATGATCATGCTATTCATTTTATTCTAGGAAGTGTTCCTCCAAACATCAGGCCTTATAGATATCCTTATGTCCAAAAGAGCGAAATTGAACGTATGATTGCAGAAATGTTAGAGGCAGGTATAATTCAACCTAGTCAAAGTTCTTTCTCTGCTCCTGTAGTATTGGTACACAAGAATGGATCATGGTGAATTTGTCCAGATTATAGGGAGCTCAATAAGCTCACCATTAAAGACAAATTTCCCATTCCTGTGATTGATGAATTATTGGATGAATTACATGGAGCAATTTATTTTACCAAGTTGGATCTTCGTTCAAGATATCATCAAATTAGAATGAAGACCGAAGTTATTCCGAAAACAACATTTCGAACTCATGAGGGTCATTATGAATTTTTGGTCATGCCTTTTGGCCTTACCAATGCACCTTCTACATTTCAAGGGTTGATGAATTCCACTTTCAAACCCTTCCTTAGAAAATTTGTGCTAGTATTTTTTGATGATATACTAATCTACAGCAGGTCTTGGAAGGATCATGTTGAACATGTTGACAGGGTGCTCAAACTATTGCAGGAGAAACAATTATGTGCAAAAACATCCAAATGTTTCTTTGGAGTACAAGAGGTGGAATATCTGGGTCATATTGTATCTCACGAGGGTGTTAAGGTAGACCCTAACAAAATTAAATCCATTAAGGAATGGAAAGTCCCCACAACCATAAAGCAGTTGCAAGGATTTCTCGGGTTAACAGGGTATTATCAAAAGTTTTTTAATAGTTATGGGAGAATAGCAGCACCTCTAACAACATTATTAAATAAAGATGCATTTTCATGGACTCCTGAAGCAACTAAGGCCTTTGAACATCTTAAAGAGGCAATGTGCCTAGCACCGGTCTTAGCTACGCCAGACTTTAAAAAAACCTTTATTGTGGAATGTGATGCCTCAGGAAATGAAATTGGTGTTGTTTTAATGCAGGAAGGAAGACCCATTGCTTTTGAAAGTCGTCCAATCAAAGGAAAGTATTTTCAGAAACCTATTTATGAGAAGGAAATGTTAGCAATACTGCATGCACTAAAGAAATGGTGAACTTACCTAATTGGAATACACTTCAAGGTAAAAACTGATCATGATAGTCTTAAACACTTTTTGGAACAAAGACTATCTTCAGAAGAGCAACAAAAATGGGTCACAAAGATGTTGGGTTATGAATTTGAAATAATCTACAAAAAAGGGAAGCCTGATGTTGTTGCAGATGCACTCTCAAGAAAGAATGAAGAGGTGGAAGCATTGCTTTGTGCCATTTCTATTATCCAACCAGATTGGATAACCAAAGCAAGAGATGAATGGAAGAAGGACAAAGAAGTATGGACACTCATTCAAATTTTTCAGCAAGAGAAGTTTTGATATAGGAGACTGGGTATTTTTACGGCTACAACCATACAAAAAAATGTCTCTCAAGAAAGCTAAGAATGATAATAAATTTTCGCCAAAGTACTATGGTCCTTACAAGGTGTTGCAAAAGATTGGTACTATGGCATACAAATTGGAGCTTCCTGCTTCTTCACGAGTGCATCCAGTTTTCCATGTTTCATGCTTAAAGAAGGTTATAGGTGAAAATCTTCCAATTCAAACAATATTTCCAGAACTTGATGAGGAAGAAAAAATCATATTTGAACCTGAAGCGGTCACGGAAATAAGAACTCGACAACTACAAGATCGATAAATTTTAGAGTATCTCACCAAGTGGAAGAACTTACCCACTAAAGATTCTACATGGGAGGATGAGAATTTTATACAGAAGCACCAAGAGCTACTCAAGCATTGAGGACAAAACTTTTTTGAAGGAGAGGGGCATGTTAGGTCCCTATATTAATAGTGTAGTCCCTTATTATGTTAGTGTAGCCCCCCTTATTGTTATTGTTGTACCCTTGTAAGCCCCATATTGTTATTATTGTGCCCTTACATTATTATTGTTAGGTCGTATAGGATTACATTATGCCCCACTAGGGTTACATTGTGGCCCCATGGACTCCTATATATAGAAAGGAGGTTTTTTCATTTATATCATCTAAGAATTGTTCATTCATGTAATGTATTGGAGGATTACCCCTCGAAGTGGCTTATTTCTAAGGCGTTGATATCTCTTTTCTTCTCTTTTTGGAGCTGGTTTCAAAACAAAACCCCTCTACCCAAACTGTATTAACATGCTAGAGATGGATTATCAGGAAAATTAGTAGAAGAATGCTTGGGGGCACAACTATCGCAGGAGCCACACTCACCAAATTTATTTGTTGATGAGCCTCAATTGTAACTTTTCCTAGACCAAGTATACCTCTGTTTTCCATGAGACCCCACACAAATAGAGGCATGACTTCTCCAACTATTTTCTCCACTTCGCTAATAACCTCAATCTTCACCAGGATTTTTAATAACAATCCAAGTTTACCACCGTGAACTTCAAAACCCAACTGATGCATTGTTAACACGGGTCAGTTACCTTACCCTTGCATAGGCCCCAAATTCATCCGACCTTTGTGAAACTCATAATTCTCAGTCACCCACCAACTCTTGCATCATTTAACCACATGTGTTGTTACATATAACCATATGCTAGGGACGAGTCGCCCCATTTGGTACTTAATATCAATCACGTTGAAAGGGTGGCACACACATATCATGAGACCCCTCATTTTCAACATACTCACCCCCATTGTCAACATACTATCATTGTAATTTTACTAATTATACAACCCTCTTTGTTGGAGAAAGGGTTAGAAATCATTTAAACTGTTATCCAACTATTACCTAGAATCAGAGTTGGAGTTTAAATAATTTTTAAGACCACTAGAGTGATTTTTGGAAAATATGTCTATGCAGAGTGTTATATGTATTGATAAATATTTATGCATAACTTTTTTTTATTTCCATAATGTTCATTCTTTAAATAATTTATTGAATTATTTATTGGAATGTTTTGTATCTCTTTTCTTTTGAAAGGATTAATTTAACATATAATTATTTAAAGTATTTACATGTATTTTGTAAGTTTAAGTAAATCAATTTTGATATTTGATATTTTAATGATAACTTAGAAACTATCTCTTTGTATCAAACCCCTCCTAAGCATAACCATAATATTGATTAAGAGTAGTTGGTTTCAATAATGATCCATGATCCAAGATGTTGTTATGGAAATGAAGTCCAAAATTTTTTATCTCTTTGACTCATTTAAATCCTGATTTTGACAACACCATTTCGTTCATCTCATTAAGACGATTTTGGGGATATAAAAATTTACCTCAACCCTACCTATTACCTTGCAAACTAGTAGAGGTCCTAGGAGGGGATCCTATAAAAAAACTGCTAGGTCAAGGGGAAATAATGGAGTGATATCCCACTGTCACCTCAACTAAGGCTCCCTTCTTTTTACAGAATTTCACCAATGAGAGGAGACCCGGTATAAAGGTAACCTCTAGAAAGGATGTGTCACTGAATGGATAGAGTGTGATTCCTAAGACCTATTCACAAGAGAGGCTCAATTAGATAACTATCTTGCTTTAAAAGAAAGATCTCTATAAAGTGATAAGAGGATACTTGAGTCTAGGTTTTTGGAATATGCCTTGGCAAGGGGATTCCTAGACTTAAGGATGCTTATATAACAATGGATTCTATGTAATATTCATGGTTTTTGAGTAGTAAAGTTACGAGACCAAAAATAATCCAAGTGGACCCAAACTAGGTAAAGGGTATAGAGATTATCACTCAAAGTAGGGCATGACCTAATTAAGTAGCAGCATCAGATCAAAGGACTAATTTTCTTTAGAAATTTTAATACAATGATCCAAATGAGGACACTAACCCAAATCAACCTACAGAGAGAAACGATCCTCAAGATAGGGCTTGCAATATCTCAGGATTCCACTGTAAGATTGAGCTCAAAATTAGAGGACCTCTTGAGAAAAATCCAACACAGTTGTGGACCAATTTTGAAGGTGGTTGGATGGCTACAAAATATTTTACCTGATCCCATAGGTGACCTTTAGGGTTAGGCCTAGAAAAATAAGGAAATGTGAATAATAATTTTCTTTTATGAACAATTTTAGACAAGATCAATGCTTATCCTATTGGGAGAATGGAGTATAATAGAAACAATGTTTAAATAAGCTTAATTTCAATTAAGGATTTCCCCAACAACTTTGCATGACAAAGGCAACAACTAGGTTACAAGGGAAATTTATACTTCTAATTATTTAAAAATGATGAGTTATCAAGATCATGCATGACAAATCATGTATCTCTAGGACAACAATACAATATACATTTCAACAATCAACATGAAAAACCCCTCACAAATACAAGGTCAACAACTTTGCATAAGCACAAATGCATCTACACCAACTTCATGAATGAAAATATTCCATAGATAATTTTATGAGACAAAATTACAAGATAAGCATGAAAATAGTACTCACAATGTATAACAAAATTAATCCAATCATCAAGTTTCAAAAAATGAAGCTCCAAGACAGAAAAAACACGATCTTCCAAAAATTGAAATGCATTGGTTCTCCAATTCATCCATCCAAAAGGCTAGCAAAAATTAGAATAGATACGAATGATCCAAATACAAGAGATGATGAGAGAATGAATGACCTCTCATATATTTATAAAATGTTTAATAAATGAGTTCGATTGGCTAAGTTTACCTAATTTAGCCCCATAAAATAAAATAATGTGCATAATAGCAATACTTTTGGTGACAAGCCCACCAAATAGCTTAATAATACATGAATAAGCATCTAAAGAGGGCCAAATTATCAATAAAGTGAGTTGTTGGGCCTTTGAGGAGGCCTAATGAAGTCTAGGGGGTGTCATGATGTAGAAATTGAATCCAAACATAGTGGACAAGGGGTTGGCCCTTTGTTTTCTAAGAGAGAACCTATGGTGCTCCCAAGAAGTTGTGGGGAAACAAGGAACAACTCAAGGGTCTCCAAGTGGATCGAAAGTGCCTATAGACAATATTTAAGGGCTAGAGTGTTGACATAATCCCTCGATATATAATAGGTTAAAATCCTTTGGATCTTATAACATTTGTCAAGTGTATGGTGTAACTATGGAGCCAACTGGGCATGCTGAACCAAGTGCATCATCCTCATCCAAAAGGTGGAACACGAACAATTGATGAGCGCTGTTGTGGATCCATGAAGTAATATTGACTATAGTGGAGGCCCATGGATCTTAATGCTCACCCTACAAGTGCCAATTTTTCCCCCTAGAGAGCTAAGACCTTGTATAGGGAGACCATGCCCCAAATGGAAACCCACCTGCAATCTTGTATAATATCCAATGCATCCCCTTTCCCTCTTGGAATAAAACAAGGTATCATGAAAATTCATAAAAATAGCTTACAATTCATAGAACCTAATGGGAGACTTCACGGTGGCATGCCCTTCCATAGTAGGCTTTGACATGTAAAATTTTCTTCAAGCTCAATAGGGGGTTAACAAAGGACCCTATTCGGTGGTTTCATCCTCTAAATGGGGTGACATGCCCATGGTGCATCCCTAAAATGGTAGGTGGAAAACGATATAACAATGGATCAGAGTGAGGATTAGGGGAATCATCCAGCCCATATGTCATGGTATAAGGGTAGTTTTACTAAGGGAAGCCCACACTTGGGCATATGAATGCAAGAGGGAGAAAATCATGGTACATGAGTTACCCTGACCTTTGTTTTTCCATCCTTCTTTATATGCCTTTTCCCTTTAATTATTTTTTCTTCATAACTGCTTCAAGATCCATGGGATGAGAGCATTTTGTGTAATATATTTTGTTTCTTAATGATGGCAGGGGCTCATATAGGGCCCATAGGAACCAGGGTGATGGGGATGGATAAGGGGTAGAGATCATGTTAGGATTTTTCCCACGCAATAAACTTGTATGTCTCGACCATATTTTTCATTTTGTGGTACATTTCCTGTTGAGAGTGGCCAAATTATGCTTTCTTGTTTCTTTTTAGCTGCACAAAAATTCAGGGCATTCTTTCAGGCCCAACCCAAGGTGTGGAGAAGGGGAGTGGAAGGCTAACCCTATGTGGACACATGTGGACCTAGATGGTAAAAGAGATGAATGGGGCTAAAATGAGTGGAAGGACAGTTATGTATATGGTGTCAAGAAGTGGTGCCATGCAACCAACATTGAGATTTCCCATGTAGTGAAAACCATAAATCTAATGGCCAGTAAAGGAGATCCCATGGGACTAGGATACAAGGGTAACCACGAAATCGGGCATTGGAGGTGATAATACATACCTAGCCCACTCCTTCCACTAAATACCCCCACCAATCCATGCCCAAAAGTGGCCATGACAAGTAAGGAAAATTACTCATCTATACCAATGAAAATTCATACCTTTGGGGTCAGTGTTATGCAGAAAAATCCGTCTTGCATACAAGAGTGATCTCCCTAGATTTCCAAAAAAACCTAGTAACAAACATCAAAATAATTTCTACCTTTCCTTAGCCTATAAATAAAGCATGAAAGATGTATTATGTGAAGGATCACTTACCTATTAACGAAGTGCTTGTAGAAGTCCTTTCAACGCTTTCCACAACCATCTTTTCCTCAATGCCTTAGAGGCTTTCCAAAATTTTTCCACAACTTATCCATGGTGCTCTAAAAGAGATATGCATAGAAAAAACATTCAAAGGGATCAAAGCATCTCACATATGAAAGAAAAGGTAAATGGAATCCCTAGTTTATCATAAAACATATAATTGAATCAATAATCAATCATAAACCATGCGAGTGATCAAGGAATCTTGAAAATAACATCAAAATAGACACAATTAGGAAAGAGAAATTACTTTGTATTAAATTGAAAGGAATACTAAGCTTACAACCTAGTTCCCTTGATGTCACGAGCCTCTTCCAATGGTCTCCTTTCCTTCCCTTGATGACAAACTCTTCAGACCTAAAACTAACAACATAAGTTTACCAATCCAATTCCCCCATTCCTTCAATCCTATGCTAAATTTATAGGAAGGATGAGGAGGTTTCTAGTTCCTCTTCTTAAGGTATATGATGCTTAAGAAGAGGGGACTAGTTCCATGATCCAAGGGATGAGGCGCATGTATGTAGTGGTTTGAGGTCTCTAATTTAGATATGATTCCTCCACCAAATTTTCTAGAACTTACTTTTTATTTTTAACTATGTGAACAAAACTGCGCAGTTTATAGTGGAAGAAAGTGCGCATACCTATGCATTTTATAGTATAATAAACTGCACATGAGTGGGTTTTGTTGAGGAAAACTGCGCAAATGCTCAAAATTGGTCTTTCAACAATTCAAACCAAAATTCCTTTTGTCCTTGGTGTTGTTTTACTTCAAGCTTCATAGGGGATTCACTTGATACACTCATCGGATGGTGAGAGATCCGAATCGACAGTCATGGTGACAAAATTTAGTGTAACAGATTCCCCCCCTAAAGTGAGAAGCCAAAAAATATGTTTGATGAATGAAGTGCTTTATCATGTCAAAGGTTCGGATTAGAGATCAATTAGTTGAGGACCTAAAACAAAAAATCAAGGATTACCTATTATGCTTTCATATAAACATCATTGAGGTAGGAATTCCCATACTCAGAGTAAACATACTTCAATGTATCAGTTGGGAAATACACAAAGATGTTTTTAGTAGTAGACACAGTATGGATGCGGACATCAGTGGATCTATGTTTACAATCATGAATATTTAATAACTCCACACAAACTCGATGGATGAAAATAGATCCAGGGTCTTGATATCCATCTATCAATCCATAATACGATTCTAACTATGTAAATGAATGTTTCGAAGTCAAAAAGGAAGAAACCACTTGATTACCGGTCACTAGTGATGTGAAGTGTTAACATGTGCAAGAGAAACCACCAATATTGACAATGGATTTCAAGGTAATCCAGTACAATCTATGAAGTGTGATTAAATGTTTTGAAGTTGAACACTCATAAAATCACTCGATCGAAGGCCAATTATGAGAACCTATCATTGGAAGCGAGAAACCTACCATTAAGGCATGCATGCCTCAAGGTAATAAAAATGGTTTCTAGATCAACCTCCTAGATAATAATTTTAAGTCGATAGGAAGTGATCCGTCACAGGAGGTCCTAAAAAACAAAACTCATGTTAAGTTTTGAAGAATAATATTTGAAGTGATTCAATACTGACTCAGGGATGACCGACATGATTGAAGGTTATGATTTGCAAGGCAATTTTTACTGAGGTTGGACTTCTCTTGAACATTTTGGTGAAACAAAGCTTAGAGTTGGAAGAATTTTCTTCACAGATAATACCCAAAACCAAATGAGGAATTTCAGTGAGTTTTGATTAACTGTGAGACAAATGGATTTCCCAACCCAGACACACATGTGATAGTGTGTCATGTTCAAGAGTGACATACTGCCTTTAATGAAATACAAAAAATGAATGTTTCTTCCCAATTCCCCCACCATTACTGGAAAGCACCTCTTTATTTTTGTTAATATTGAGGATGATAACATTTTCTTTTCCTATAAGCTCATCCTTCGTATGAGTCCTTCGGAGTATTTTTAACGAACCCTAGGAAGGAGTGGTTCGGTCTCGCCATGTTTGATGAGTCCTACAATTATATTTTACGAGTTCAGTGTAGGGTTAACTCAATGTCATTTTCATGTTTAAAGAGTTTTAAAATAAAAATATTTCAAACTCTCTCAGCTCTTTCAACGTAGATTTTAACGAGCCAGAGAAAGTAAAGCTCGTTGTTTTTCAATTTTAGGGAGTTAGGAGAAAAATATAAGAAACTCCACAGAGTTCTTTTTCATAAATTTAGTCTCTCCATCCTGAAAAAGGATAAAATAATGTAGGAGAAAACTCTATTGGCCATGATTAGTCAGCGTATACATTTTTCGTAAATAATCTATTTCATTCCAGAAAAGGGGTAAACTTATACTAAATAGACGACAACTCATTTAATTTTTCGAGTTTGAAAATAGTCAAGTACTTGATGATATTTTCATGTTTAGAGAGTCTGAAAAGGGCTTAAATAGAACTCCAGTGTTTCATTTTTTCATGACTTTTAATGAGTCTGAAAAAGTGATAAAATTGTATTGATATGACCGAATTTCAATTTAATTTACGAGATGGAAAAGATGAAAATAACTTGGCATTTTCATGTGTTTTATAAGCATGAAAAGAATAGCAAAAGAATATTGGGATTTTCATGAGTTTAACGAGTCTTGAAAATAATAACCGAAATGGAACCGACATAGGTTTCATTTTTATACAAGCTTAAAATATAGAAAAATTATGCTTGAGAGTGGTTTCATTTTTACACAAGCTTGAAACATAGGAAAAATTGTGCTTGAGAGTGATTTCATTTTTACACAAGCTTGAAATAGAGAAATTTTTTATTGAGATTAGTTTTAATGCCTCCCAAGAATAACCTGCAAGGGCACCTGCCCCCCGAGATTCATTTCATTCATCTAAGTATACTACTACTGGTTACTAATAGTTGAAGGTTCATTCACGATATCAGATGAAAAAATCGACTCAACTATGGGAGGATTTGTTTCATTTTTAACGAGATTGACACAGTAAAATAACTATGCTCATGGCACCGTGTTTCATTTTTAAACAAGTTTGACACGAGAAAAGGAATTATGCTCAATGTGATCTAATTCATTTTTAAGGAGGTTTACACAGTAAAAGAACCTTCCTCATGGGAACCTATTTCATTTTTCAACGAGGTTGAAACAGTAAAATAACCATCCTCATGGAGACCTATTTCATTTTTTAACAAGTTTGACACAATAAAATAACCATCCCCATGAAGATTTGTTTCATTTTTTAATGATGTTCACACAGTAAAAGAACCATCCTCACGAAAACTTGATCATGGCTTCCAGCTGGAAGAAACACATGTCAAGGGACACACCTCAATCATGGTTTCCAAGAGGACTTCATCAGAAGGAAGAATAGTTATCTAGAAGCAACACATGTCAAGGGAATCAATAGGGATAATAAAATTGGGTTCAAATGTCCCCATTGGAGGTTCCACCATGTCAATTACCAGCTCTGAGTCAAAATAATTCGAGTAAACAGTTGGAGGCTTGCTTACATTGGTAAATGAATGCATGGGACATGATGCCACATAATTAACCCATGTTAGGGTAGATACCACTTTCATATAAGGAACATTCAGGGATGTCGGATGACTAGTAGTCGAATCAAGAACAACAAACAAAAGCTAGTAAATAGTCACAAAGAGCGTCTATACAACATCTTTCATAGCATATAAATAGTGTCGCCCAAGGAGAAAATTGAAATCCAAGGGGACTTGGATTGCCATAAGATCAATACAGTCAGTTTTTAATTCCAAGGTAATAGGAAACCTAGGAATAATCCCTAAAGGTTCACTAATGGTTTTGCTAAAATCTAAGATATTTTTTGTATTAGGAACAAGTTGAGGGGAACCCAAAACTTGCTAAGAAGTTGAGGATAAAATACTAACATAAGCACCTTCATGTAATTTTGTGCGATGCACATTCTTACCATAAGCCTTCACAATAATTTGGAAAGGTGTGGAAGAAGGAATACTAGGTTCTATCATTCTACTCCAATCAAATTAAATGATCTTAGTACTTGGAGGGGGTTCCATGGAAACAGGAGAAATTCCCCCTTTTATAGAAGAAACTAATGTAACAACAAGAACCTGTGCAGTAATAATTTCACTCTCTATAGGGAGAGTGGGATCAGCTGAAGATGGAATCGATTCGGTCCTTGATCAACCAATGGTTCATCAACCCGATTGATATGGGTTTCACTCTCCAATGGAAGATTGGGATTGACTGTACTTGGAATTAGATCATTCACTTTTTCAACTCACGATAGGTTGGGAGAAATTTTATGGTAACCAATTGGAAGTTGTTGTGGAGAAACAATAGGTTTTTCTAATAATTTTGAGGCTTTATCCATGTGAGGGAAAGGGTGAGTTTTATGACTCCCTTTACATAACCTACAAGGAAACCTAACTTTACCCCTTTTCCCATGAACCTGACAATAATTGATTGATGGATCAATGTTAAGTTGATGGGAGTCTTCTGACCATACTTCCAAGACCTTAGGAATACCATGAAAATTGATAAGGAAGTGGTCACCCTTAAAAATCTTGCAAGGGTATTTGGGCTTGTGATGCATGTTGAAGGTTTCCTCAACATTACCAATTCTTACAACCATGGTTGGTTGGTTGATTTATTTCTTATCTTGATTCTTATTCTTCTTCTTATTAGTCACCTGGTTAATAGCATCAAGTTTTTTACCAAGAAAAGAAGAAGAAAGGGAGGAAGACATGTTGGGTGAATAACTAAAGGGTCAAAAAGATTTTGGTGATGTTGAGACAGTGAAATCAGTTGAGGTGAAGCATCCCGTTGAGGTGTAACAACTTGATTATTTGAGGCCAACGAAGTTGAAAACAACCACATTATTAAACCTATGGTAAATCTAGGTAATGACAATGTAGCCATATAAGGAGGACCAACATTTCCAAATCAAGGAAAAGGACTAGGATTCTCATTAATAGGAATTCCTTGGTTGTTAAATTCCAAATTTTTTTCCATTAGATTCAATTTTAGTAAATTTTAGTTAAAAATTTAACAATATTAACAATCCAAATTCATTATCCACACCTATGATCTGTAAAAAGTAAAAACAAGAAAATAGCACATGCTAGCAAATCTAGGAATCAAACCACTCAAACAAGCTTTTCATAATGAAATCACTAGTTGGTGATGAAATCCAACGTTGAAAAAATCAAGGTGAAAAGTATATATAGATAAAGCAGATGGAACGAGTTACCCTAACAACCTGCTTAATGAAATAATATGGTGCAAGTAACTCCACTTATGTCATCTCGAGTGAATATTACCCTCCAAAAGATCCAAGTGGGTCTAGTCAATGTCTATTCCAGGTACAGTAGAGACCTTCCCTCTACCGTCACCTCGGGAGATAGCCCTAAGATTATGGTCACTAAGGTTACCACCTACAACAAATCAACCCAGGGGAACAGTCATAGATCGGATGTACACACAAGAGGAGAGTAACAAAGATCAATTCCCTTGAAAGTTCCTCAACCTGGTTAATATGAAGTTTACTTTCAAGTGACCCCAAGTACCTTTCGGCACCATTTTTAATACTTGAAAACCACTCTACCGTAACCAATGAAGTGGGTGCGATAATTTCACCAAGTCCGATATGATCTGGTACTTGAATCCCTTGTAAGAGGATAGTCCCAGAGAAAATTTGAAATAAATGTATTTACTCCCTACCACAAGATTCTATTGTTTGTTTATGGCTTTGTAAAGTTAACTCACTTCCATATTCCAAATCCCCACAACCTGATCTATGTAGGTGGAAAGAGCCCTAAAAATGAAACAATTCTAGATCAATTTTATTAACATTGTGTCATTAAGTTGTTATTTACTTAGTAGGTAAATGGAGGTGAAACTTATGTTGTTATGACCTGACTCAAAACTGAATGCAATCGAACATGATAATGTAATATTTTCATTTCGATGAAGATATATCTAAAGAAGGAAGGAAATTCAAACAATTTTGCAGCAAATGATGATGCAACAAACAAGAATTCCCTACACTAGATCTTCAATCATTCTCTTCGAATGTAATTCAAATCCCTAAATTCCAAACCATGCAATGTAAACTATGCACAATTTTCTTGAAAACTATGTAAATTTAATCTATGCACAATTTCCGTTCATATTGTGAGAATGAGAATTATAACTATGAAAATGTAATCTATGCAAGAGAATTCTTCAAAACAAACATAAGATGATTCCAAAACAGTGAAAGAACAAAAAGAATATTTTCCTTCACTAACACAATTAAAGAACCAATCAAGTGTAAGTAAAGGAAATTGGGTGAAAATTCCAAATATAAAAAATAACGACACTCAAAGGCAATTAACACTCAAACACAATTCAACCCCCACTTGGCGAATGAGGGGGAATTTTTTTGCAAAAAAGAAACCAAGAACATGATTTTTTTTTTAAATATTGAGAAAAACCTCTGAGGTTTGACCAAAGGAAATAAAATTAATAATTTCTCAAAAATAAAATCAATAACACCCAATAAACCTAACAAAGACTTTATGAGAATGTAAACAAGCCTAAGAGATCATAAAAACAAAAAATTTAGTCTTAAATAATATAAACCTTAGCTTTTTCAAAAACATTACAGGGTTGTGTAGGTAATCAGTGTAATCTAGTGCACATGCGCACCGTTGCTAAAGCAAAACTACACAAATATGTGCTTTATTGCTCAACAAAAACTGTGCACATCGAGAAAATTAAGAAAAAAAATAAAAACAAAGGTCTCAAACCAGAAATTTCAATTCTTAAAAGGATTTAAAGATGTCAAGGGTCACAGAAGGACACAAAAGAGAACTCTCATTCCCAGGTACGGTTGCCATTTTTTTATGCAGACAAATCCCTCTTGCAGACAAGATCGATCTCCCTAGATTTACAAAAAATAACTAGTAACAAACATCAAAATAATTGCTACATTTCCTTAGCCTATAAATAAAACATGAAACATTTAGTATGTGAAGGATAACTTACTTATTAGCAAAGTGCTTGTAGAAGTCCTTTCAACACTTTCCACAACCAAATTTTCATCAATTCCTTACAAAATTCTTAAATGTTTTCCACAGCTTCTCCATGATGCTCTAAAATCGATCTACATAGAAAAAAACATTCAAAGCGATCAAAGAATCTCGCATATGAAAGCAAAGGTAAATGGAATCCATATATTAGCATAAAACATATAATTGAATCAATAATCAGTCATAAACCATGCGAGTGATCAAGGAATCTCATAAATAACATCAAAATATACGCAATTAGGAAAGAAAAATTAATTTGTATTAAATTGAAAGGAAGAAAAAACTTAAAACTTGGTTGCCTTGATGTCACAAGCCTCTTCCAATGGTCTCCATTCCTTCCCTTGATGAAAAACTCTTCAGACCCAAAACCAACAACATAATTTTACCAATCCAAGTCTCCCATTCCTTCAGTCCTATGCTCAGTTTATAGGAAGGGTGAGGAGGTTTCTAGTTCCTATTCTCAGGGGATATGATTCTTAAGAAGAGGAGATTAGTTCCATGATCCAAGGGATGAGGTGCAGGTATGTAGTAGTTCGAGGTCTCTAATTTAGATAATATTCCTCCACCAAAGCTTCTAGAATTTACTTTTTTTTTTTACCTACGTGAACATAACTGCACATCTTATAGTGGAAGAAAGTTCATATATTTGCATGGTTTACAGTGGAAGAAACTGCACATGTGAGGGTTTTGTTCAGGAAAAGCACGTAGATGCTCAAAAATGGTTTTTCAGTAGTGCAAACCAAAATTCCTTTTGTCCCTGGTATTTTTTTACTTCAAGCTTCATAGGGGATTCACTTGAGACACTCATCGGATGGTGAGAGATCTGAATTGACATTCACGGTGACACAATTTAGTGGAATAGTCGAGAGGCCCACCTTCAAACATTAAATTATGAAAAGTGGTCGAGGGACCACATTGCTGGCTCACGTGGCAGAGAGAATGGCACATTGAGTTATCTAGTGGCTGCAAGGGGTTGCTTGTTTCCAATTGAGGACCATCTAGGAGAAACAATTTCTCCTATATGCACTACCCATAGGTGGTGTGTAACATTTGGCTCCAACTACGACATGATCTCTCTGAAAGTGCACAAAGCTACTTAAACGAGATGTCATGAGAATCTCTTGGTACCAGAGACCTACTACCTACACATATCAAAGACCAAGCACACAAAGTAACATGCTTTTGTGGTGTCCTATGATCACCCATGCTTAGTATTAGTCTGTAAAGTTGAAAAGAAATTAAAGTGCAATTTTAATATAAATGCAACTAATTTATCATGATAATATCTTATGGTTTTAGTTCTTATGATAAAATCAACATGCAATGCATCCTACACTAACATGCATATATTGCAATGTTAATACTAAGTCTAATCATGAAGTTAGTGCAACCAATATATCATCATATGAATATACATATTCCTACCAATATGATTACTCATGTAGTAATGATCTAGGTGGATATTGATGGCCACCCTCCTATTCCACCTAGACCCCCACCATTGTTTCTTTTCAATTTCCTTAATTGTAACACAACGTAATATTTTTTGGGAAAAAAATTAGGTCCTTAACTTTCGGAGCCGTTTTGAGGGAGTAAAAGACGTTTTTAGGGAAAACAGAGATGCCAAAAAGGTCCCAAATGGTCTAGCCATGTATTTTTAGCCTCCTCTCCTAGATATTCAAAAAAAGGTATTATGATAGCGAAACGGTGATCGTATGCCAATGTTATGACTGCGGGAAGTTGATGTACCTATTGGACAAGTTACCCCTTGAAGAAAGAAGTTAAGAAAGACTCCGTAGATCAAGGAGTAGAGCGCACAACAGGAAGTAAATTTTTAGTCTTAGAGGCTTTGGGGTGGGTCAAAGCCCCCTATTTTCTAATGGGATGGGAATATTTTGTGAACGTTGAACTCTACCCGTGACTTTCGTATCATGGTACTGTAAATGTAAAATCTATAAAAGGAGTCTAGGCTAGATCTAATATATAGACTTGGATATGTAATTGATGAGATGCACTTGGATGTAACCTTGTTTTGAGTCTGATTCTATGGTTTTTGGGTTAGAGGAAAGGCTCTTGCAGCTGAGTGCGCGGAGAGCTTAGGAAGTATGCAACTGAGTGTGCGGACCCCTGCAACTGAGTACGAAGGGCGGACTTGATTGCATGGGAAATATCTAAGCATTGATGAAGTAATTTTGAAGACATATCAGTGTTCTAAGTTGATATGTTTTCTTTACTTGTATTTTATGTTATCTGTGCTAAGTAAGGGTTTTGATCTATAATTGCATAGCAAAGTTCTGTTCAAGGTTGTTTACATTGTTTTGTACTTGATTAAGTAAGATCACGTAGTCTACAAGTTAGCTCAATGGATATTTTGAACAATGACTATATTACTGATAGATATGATCTGTGAATTTCTGTGGAGTATAGAAAGGAATATAAGCCCTAAAGCCACAATCCATTCTACATATGGATTAATAAAACTGGTTCTAGCATCCCCCTATATTACCTTGGGTGAGACTTCATTCTGCGCAAGCATATCATTGCCAAAAAGGCCGGTAATAGTGAGTATTTTTGGTTCACGCAACCATCTTTGAACCTGGATCTAGGCCCCATTAAGCCAACGAATGGTTCTGTTTCCGAGACCGAGATCTGACTAAGGAATAGATAGAAGTGGCATTCATCTAAAAAAGAGATTCAAGACTGGGAATATCTAAAACAATGCGAGTTTTATGAGCAAGAAAACATAAATCCATGCATATCTACTGAACATTGGTTACAGAAGTATATATATAGATAAATACAAAATATTTTTTGCATCAATTGCTAGTGAATTTCATGAGTGGATATCAAGAATGGCTAAGAAAATGACCCAGTTCAATAATAGGCCTACTGGATGGACTCCAAAGTTGATCTAGAAACTAATGTAGATTGATAACATGATCGCGAGGGTTGTTGATTATTGGATCGAAAATATCCTTGAAAGTTTTATCAATGAGTTCGTGATTGATACTTATGTATCCTATAGCAAAGCAAAGCACAACTTTTTCAAAGGTCTACGAGGTAAGTACTTAAACTCCCTGAATGTTGTGCAAAGCAGTAAAATACTTAGGACAAATTGGGGTACTTACGTTGAATCTGAGTATAGTCCATTTTTTGGATCTGATGGTGAAGAAAGACACCCCTCTACCCCTATAAGTGTGTTGTTGAGATCTGAAAATCATCAAATCACTGATGGGGTTCCCTAGCCTTCCACTCCCATCACCATACCGTTCCTCCACCTCCACCTCCACCTCCCCCATTCACTATGTCCCAACCACCAAGGATGCTTGTGGTCAGGGGATCAAATTATCATTAAATGTTCTGGTTTTTTGCAAAAGAAATATGGAGTTCGCATATATTACGGATGAAAATATGAAGAAATCACAGTTGTTTACAACACTGCAAGACATATCGTCATCCTGGTAGATGAAATATACTACGATAAACATAAATGCCACATTGGATGAAACAAATACTACATTTAATGTTGAGTTCAAGAAAACAAAGTCACATTCCTGGTGTATTACAAAGATCAAGGAGATTAAGCAATTAGTTACTATGACAGTGTGGGAGGTAGATCACAGGTTTAAGACACTGCTAAGCCAGATTAGCTTCAAAATCCTTAATGAACAACATAAATAATGGTTCATTGTCATGTCGTTGCCTCATCTTAGACCCCCATTGTAATAACATAATATTTCCACCAAATATGAAGTGTTGGATATTGTTATGAAACTTGAGGATTCATTGATAGTTGAGACCAATCTAGGGGTTTAGCAAATTCAAACCTAGTTGGAAATATTTCATATGGAGCTCCAAGATTTAAACAAGGGAAAGGAGGTTAGACCTGATATGCGGTAGAAAGTTTTTTGTATCAAATGGAAAGTGGTAGATCATTATAAGGAATAATTCCTTGTGTTTCGAGATTATTTGGGACCTAGGATGCCTAGTCCATTGAAGCCTAGACTGAGTGTTGGACCAAGTGTAGGGCCTACTATCTGATGTAGCATATGCGAAGTTGTAGGCCAACATTATACGGACTATTTTCATCTGCTGCAAAAGTATTTCAGATCACTGAAGCAATTATTTTGTAACTACTGCAGTTCGGTGGGACATGATGGACACCGTTGTCTAAGCTACGATCTAATGATGCAGCACAGTCCTGGTGCATATAGAATACAAGTAGAAGGGTGCAAAGCTCTGAGTTTTTCAAAAACACGAGGAGGTTTCCAAGGTTGAGGGCATGGCCGAGGAGGAGGTGCTAGTTGTGGACAAGGACACATCATATGTTACAACTGCGAACAAACTCGACATTTTTCCAAGGATTGTCAGAATCCTAGTGCAGTTTTCTTTAAGTATTGTAGCGCTTTTGATCATGAAATAGAGGATTGTCCCGATTTATTAACTAAAATGCAGGAACATTGCAACCAAATTTGACTCGTAACATACAAATGATGAGGGCTAAACCACGTGAGGTAGATGTAAGCGTGAAAATATTAATGTGCAACGGTGTAAGCACTGGAGAGACTATACAGAATAAAAGCGACCTATGACAAAGACACGAGTCCAAAAATATGAAGATAAGAATGTTGGGTTTCATGTGTAGCGTGAGAAAGAAACATTCATGGAAGAAAAGAAGACATTTATGACTCCTAGAGCGTCGACATCAACCGTGTAGAGATAGTTGTTCCTGCTGAAGAATAAGACTGAGGAGAGTACTGAAGCGAAGGAAGTTGACCAGTCCATCTTTGCATCCTTTGATATGTATGAAGTTACTAAGGGATCAAAAGGCTATAGAGGGGTTACAGGGGTTGATAGATAACTCTGCTGGAAAAAAATAGCCACGAATAGAACAACGCATAGTGAATAAAGCGTACAAAAATAAGAAGAGAACTGACCAAGAGATACGGTTGACTACGCAAATTGGATATTATGAGATGGATCAAGTAATTATGGATCTAGGATTAGATGCTAATGTCTTGACAAAACAAACATGAGAACGGATGGGAAGCCTAAGCTGCAATGGATGCCGATTAAGCTGAGGATGGAAAATCAAAAAAATATCATTCCCATGGGGTGATTGCAGGGCATCAACATAGATATTGATGGAGGAAGCGTATTGGCCAACTTCGAAGTTATTGAGAACATCGACGATAGCAATCTATATCCTACGTTGCTGGGATTTTATTGGGCTTACGACATGGACGTTATAATCAACCTAAAAAATAGGTAGATGGTATTTGAAAGGAATAGTACTAGGGTTTTTGTGCCATTAGATCCTTCTGAAGGTGCGTGCTATACCGAGCCTATCCAGCATGAATACAGGGATGTTGATATTGATTAGCTATATAATATTATTGTGCAGGATGAAGATTGGATTAACCCCACTATAGATGGTAGAATATGTTGGGAGCATGATAGGTTGTGTGTTTTAGATTCATATGAAGAAATGGAGCATTAACAGAATCTCTTACATGAATTATCCACTAAGAGATGTAATAGGATTACCAAATTACTTCGTTGTTTCACCTCAAAGGTGCGTGAATTGCCATTTTTCGATGGAACGGGAAATTTTGTCTTATTTTTGGAAGAATTTGAGCAGAAGGTGCTGGAAGAAAAAAGATATGAAGCTTTGAACTTGGCCTTGATGTCCACTCCAGCCCGATGGTGGGGCACGCACATAGAATGTTTAGGAGGATGGAAGGAGTTTTACAGGCTGATAAGGCTTAGGTTTGGTCATGCAGAAACTAGGATCGTGGAGAATTATGATGGTTAGGATGACTTGTGCAAGAATTTAGCTAACTGGACTGCAGTTTGGGGCGAAGAACCTCAACCCGGGAGTGAGTGCATATGTTCTTTGATTCCTTGGATGTGATATCTTAGTAGTGGTATCTTGAAATGGAACTGCGCCATGGTACTACCGATTTGTATGTGATGACTGAAAGTTTGTTATTGACCTATGGCTTCATAGAGGGTTGGGAGTATATCAATGACATACTTAAATAAGTCAAAGCAGGAGTATTTGAACTTACCATTGAGCCAAGAACTTTGGTACAACCTGACTAGGCTGCACAGTTGGAACATGCCCGAGAATGTTATAGTCATTTCGCTTTCAAATACTTGGTCAACAAGCATGTGTTGGGGGGGAATATTTGCAGGTGCCTATTTCTTTACACAGTTGGAAGATAGCATGGGAGTGTTAACTACGCTAACAAGGAGATGCTCCACCAAAGTATAATTATGGCGCAGTATGTGGGAAGATGGCAGAGATGGAGGAAACTCCAACGAAGGAGGGAGGACTGCACCAAGGAGGTGGGTTTGGAAAAGTTCGTCGAAAAAGTGACCATTGGAACAGTAACAATTGAGTTGAAAATGACTTGGCCATTAAAAGGAGTGCTAGGGATGCAATTAATGAGCATATATAGGTTGATCTTCTGCCAAATCGACATTTATAAGGAATACCTGAGGGAGATCATGTAGTTCAAATTTGAATTTCACTATAAATCAGGTATCGCTCTCCCCATTCAAACATTTTGCGCACTCATATTTAGAAGTATGATTTGGTGTCTGCAAGAGCACTGAGTGAGATAATGCTTGTTAGATACAACTTTGAGAGGTTGAAGGATTATTTTCTTAGAGCAGGGCTAAGATACACAATCTAATCAGATCTAAAAACCACCATGAAAACTACACTGCCAGCAACAGTCACAGGGCCAAGGTCGCCCATGAAGCATACTACTGTGGGCATGGCACTATCCAAAAAACTAAATAAATATCATCACCCCAGAAGAAAATCCCTAAGGAACATCAGAGTAAAGGGGCCCAAGACCAGCAAAAGAAGGCTGTTGAGATCGAAAATTTAGACGAAGAATAAGTAGCACAAAAGGAAATTGATGTTGAGGAGGTCGAACCTATCTCTAGGTTACCTCTGTATATTTCGCCATGGAAGACGGATGTTAATAAGCCAACAACGGATCTAGATGTAGTTAAGTACAAGATATTTATGCCATTGATTCCAGATGAGGTGTTGATCGAAGGGGATTTATTGGGAAAGGTGCCCCAGCTGCATATGGAGGATTGCAACTTTAATGATTGCAGTAAATAATCGCAGATGGATCCAATACGGTATATGTGCCAACAAAACTATAATGGTGGAGTAACAATATTAGAGTCGATGAAATGGGTGGCTAATATCCAGGATGTAGGGATACTCAACATGTTGTATGTTACACACTTTGGGTGAAGTATAATCAACACTATTTATGTGTGACAATTGCTAGCATTAGTAAAAGATGATTGTTGTGGCTACAGAAGAATATCCATATTGACACGATGCTAATAAGAAATATTAGGACCCTTCCTTGCCTCAGCTTGGATGTCAAAGATGAATTTGTGGGAAAGGATCAGGACGAGTAGGTGGTAGACCAAATGAAAAAGGATTATGATCTAACGAAGGGAACCAAGTGTTATTCAATTAACTCCATCAGTGATAGGTCAGTGCAACTTATTGCACACATTTTAGCTTGGAAAATTATGAGAAAGATCCGCATATAGGTGGTTTCTACATTGGTGGTATTTTTGGCTACGGAGTGAGCCAAAGGCATAGTCTATAATTGGGAAAATTATCTATGTAGTGAGTTCCTGGTAGATTGAAAAGAAGCTCAAGTGGAGGGAAATTAGTTCCACTACACATGGATCTTGTTCCTAATCACATTGATGGCTTGGAGGGAGCTTGAGGAGTCAGAGTTCTCCCCTACAGACCTAGATCTATGTGAGGTTGCCATATATGCCTCGCTGTGGAACTCTAATGAACCGACTAGGGTAATGGCCAACAAGATGTTATGGGTTGTGTTAGTTTTAGTCAGTTCTTCCTGTCACCAGTGATCAAATGATCTCTTTCAAAAAAAAAAGTTGGGTTTCGAGTAAAATTTTTATGGTTTCAGTGGGTATTCAAATCAAAATTTGGTCACTCGCTAGTGTGTCTAGGACTATTACTGCTCCTTCCAAAAAATATTCACCTGCTAGTCATTATCATCTCTCAGTTGGATGAGTCATTGTTTCAAGGTCTCTATATTCATTTCAGTCAAGCCATCATGGTCTTCATTCAGCTAAGTGTCTTCATTAGGTTATTAGGGTTTAGGTCACCAAAATGATACTTTTCACCAATAAATCCAGCAGATGAAGGAGTAGTAATAGGGTTTTTTCTCAGTAAAGTTTGTTTCAAAGTGTAGTTTATGTTTGATAAGATGTAATAAGTCCTAATGTTTCCTAAGCTGCACAAAAAGTTCCAAATCTACATATTTTTCAAAACACAAAAAGAAATGCATGTGGTGTGCCAAATCACTACTATGAAGAAAATTGACTCTTACAAGATATAAACGACAATTTCAATCATTTTTCTCATTCATCCTATTGAAGAAGAGCTCTCACTCACCTACCAAGGAAACCTCAGCACTTCAACATCCAAGAATACCCTACACTAAATAACCACAAGCTACCACACTGCATTTTGGAGGTGCCACTCTGTGTTTTCCCTCCTACTTTGCATTTTATTTCCAAGAGGAGAAAATTTAGTTTCCAAATATTTTCAAAGGATCTCCAAGTGTTCTTTATGGTTCTACAAGTAATTTTAAAACTTTGCAGCCTCCCTTTTATTTATTTTTCCTTTATTTCATGGTATAACTCCTCCATAAATCCCCACGCTATGTTTTGTGGGAGATATTCTCTTTTCAAATTTGAAAGTAAAATTAACCTTCCCATAGTGATTTTGTCTTTCCTCACACTCAAATACAGTCCCTATATCCCTCACACCCCCTCACTTTCACTCCCTAAGTCCTTACACCTAAACCATTGCCCCTACACCACACCTCTATCCCTACGTTGTGTTTTTGGTAGTCTCCTAGACCTAGGACTGTGTTAAATTTCCCTAGGCCTAATCCTACCATGATTCCCTCCCTTTCCACTTCCTAAACCTTCCTAACACCATTCCCTACTTCCCTAATTTTTTGTATCCCAATTTCCCTCTCCTAACCCCTCCATCGTACTCCATTTCTCCCTTCCCCTGTTTTTCACTATTAGGGTTTTCCCCTTGAAAAGTACATATGGAGGGAGATAATAGGCCTTACAACAAGGGAGGACAAATTTCAAGATATTAACCCATAACCACTCATGAGATAATTTCTTCACCTTTTTGAAAGTAGTTTTTTCAGAGTGTAGGGTGTATTCCATTTTGTGAGCAAGTTGAAAGAGTCAAATACCATGATAAATTGACTAAATTGTTTTCCACTCATATCAAGAAGGACATGGTCACGATTTTAGGAGTTACATTCATTATATAAACTGATGTAATAGCATAGGCCACAAGGATACCAAATCATGGTGAGACATGGTTCAAGAATCAAGACCTAGAGGTCTAAAATTACAAGCCTTACCTAAAAAGAGACTATCAAAACAACATCAAGAAGGTATTTCCTGTTGGGCAGCTCCTTGAGAAGTATACACCAGTGATGAAGATCATAATGAATTACTTCACATGTGAGGGAATATTTTCTACACTATACAGGTACCATTTCAGACTACTCATGCACTTCACAGAGGTAAAACTCAATTTTCCCTACTACCTCTACAGAAGCTTGGAAAAGATGGCAGAAAATGTACAGCATAGGAAAAGTGATCATGAAGTTAGCCTCTTTCACTATGCTGTCATCAAAATCATTGCTTTGCACCATCTTGAAAAAAATAACATCACTTGGGAAAATTTCATGTAATCAGATGTCTTTTTGCGTTCTCCTAGTCAGCCTACCAGCCCTAGCTCACCATTAGCACCATCAGTACCGTCTAAATATATGGAGGTTGGCTCATATAGCATATTTTCAGTGAAGAGGAGGATTGAGGTCGCTCAGAAATATCATAGAGGTAGAATTCTTGTGTTTTCTCCACAAATTGAGGAAGGGGCCAAGCCTACATCAACAGAAAAGGGATCACCATCACAACATGAGGCATCTTTGCATGATGAAGAGCCCAACCATAATGACGCTGATATAGTGGACTTGGAGGCCAATGAGGAGCAAGAAACCATAGATCAGGTCATCAAGGAGAAATATTCTCAGATCATGCAACTCAAAGACAATTTTTCAAGGGCTAATTTCATAATCTCCTTCCTAAGGCAAGAGAACAATCAATTGAAGGTAAAGTAGTATTTTTTAGAAAATAATCATTTTAAAGCTAGTATGAAAGATGTAAAGGGAAAATAAGTGCTTGAAATTCAAGATTCAGATAAGCATGAAGGGAATGTGACAAGGAAAAGGCCAAGGACCATGGGTATCTGAAGGGCACTTCAGAAAGAAAGAGAACAAAATCTACCAGTTGAAGAGTTGACATTTGAAGAAAGGATGGCCATGGAAATTAATGAAAAATAGAGAGCTTTGGCTTGACAAAGTGAATTGTCACTTAGAGAAGCTCCTTGAAAAATCCAAAAAAGACAAAAAGCTGCAAAGGCATATGGCTTCCCATTCCTACAATAGGAATCAAATTTGCAAAGTTAAAGTCAAACAATTGGAAGCAAAATTGAAGGAAACCCTAATCAGCCAAAAGGAGAAGGGTAAGTTAGAACTGCTTGTTGATTCTTCTCTAAGAGCATAGCACACCATATCAGAGCTTCATCTAGCATGTATGGACCAAATTTGAATAAATTTTTGAATAAATTTTTCATTTTTGTGAATTTTGGTGAAATTTGGCAATATTTTAAAACAGTCCCACTAGCAAAAACACATTGTGTGAAATGTCGCGCTTTATTTGGGGAGGTCCAATGGATGAATTTATTGCATGGGTGGATTCTGATTTTCCTATACATCAATACTAGTCAAAATAGTAGCCTTTTCATCAACTTCTAGAGGGTAAGAATGCTCAAAAACCATCAAAAAATGACCTTTCTGCCCTCTTTTTGGAGACCACGTTACGTTTTCTGAGTAGTCTTGTGATATTGAGGTTTTGCAAGGAAAGAAGCTACCTTTTTTATTACTTTAAGATCCTATCATGTAGAACGCATCCATGGCTATCCCTAGCAACTTTTAGATCAGCATTTGGACACTGAGAAGGCCTCCAAAATGCCATTCTTCCAACCACGATGCATTTTCTCCAAGAATGCTATGTTTTCTCATGAATTAGCTTTGTTTTCTCCAGTATGTGATTTTACACAGTCTGTTTGACCACTTTTGACTTTTACTCATGTAATTTATGAATGATGATGATGTAATGATGTCATGAAATTTAATTAGGAAGGTGAATAGTACATTAGGGTAGATACATGCTTATTAATGTCAAAAATGGTCAAAGGAATCAGTTTTTCTATCTTATGGAGAGGTTAGAAACCTCCCTAGTCTTTAGGGTTTAGGTGATAGGATCAAGTGATCAGCTCCACAACTCATGGATTTGACCCCTAAGAGAGGGGAAATGATATTTTGTTTATATGTATGCCTTTATTAGTCATTTTTATGGTTGGACAACAGAGGTTTCATACCATTGTAGCTTGTGCTTTGGCTTTTATTCAGAAATTTAGAGGAACAATTGCAGCTATTATCTAGGAATTCATGTGCAATGAGTCAATGATGTCAGTTTTTTCTCTGTTATAGTATTTTATGAATGATATATATATATATATATATATATATATACATATACGTATATATATATATAGATATGTATATAGATATAGATATATATCTATATACATATACATATACATATACATATACATATACATATACATATACATATACATATACATATATATATATATATATCTATATACATATACATATACATATACATATACATATACATATACATATACATATACATATACATATACATATACATATACATATACATATACATATACATATATATATATATATACATATATATATATATATACATATACATATACATATACATATACATATACATATACATATATATATATATATATATATATATATATATATATATATATATATATATATATATACTCTTTCCATGACTTTCTTTCCTTAGTGATATTCCTAAAAGTTGATAAGAAGAATTATTTTGTGGCTCTGTTTTGTTTGGGAACATCATTTCATGTTTATTTCCTTAATTAATTCATGATGCATGCTCATTAAGATCTTCTCCACTTTTTCAATCCCTACACTACACCAACAAAACCCTAATCCATCATTAAAGCACTGCTACCTTGCTCCTTTATATATTTGTAGTTGTAACCCTTTAATCATTTGACCTAGCTACTTGGTTTCATACCTTATCCAACACCAAAATGATAAAAATTTCAAAACACTAGAGCTGACCTAATTATCCTAAAATCTGCTCCTCAGCCAATCAAACCCTTTGATTGTGATCTCATAGAGAGAGCCCTCTCCGGTTTGGTAGAGCTAGCTACCAAACTAAAAGCTTTGTTTGTGGTTACCTCTATCGGCATCCTTTCATCAGCCTTAGGACGTTGTGGAGGCTAACATTTATGGCATCGTTGCTTGGGTATGAAGTGACAGATCTTCCTTGGGTGTACCATAATTCTTCATCGAATTCTGCAATATTCCTAAATTAGCTATGAGCTAGTTGGAATATTAATTTTTGTTTTTTCTTTCTTGTTTATGAATAAGAGGATATGGAGATCCATAAATCTCCTTAATATGAATAAAATCAATGCCAATGTGAAAGGAAGACATATTGGCAGCTTAATTGAGCACCCTTAGGTGTGTAAAGGGGCTGGAACACCTTGACTGGGTCAACTTTGACCAAATCAACAATGCTGTCATGGAGTAGTGGCATTCAATGAGGGAAAACGTAGTTCTATATGGAGACTCTTTGGATGGAAGTAGTGTCATAAATGAATAGGGCTTAGGGTTAGAGAGCTCATCAATTATATAAGGAAGAGGATGGAAGCCATATTTGATGATGTTGATGTATATGAATTTTATGAATATATGGTATGTTTAGACATATATCTTTCTTTTACTGTTTAGCTAAGATTGAGTGTTATTTATCATTGTGTGTTCCTGATTGGGAATCCCACGTCTTCCATTGAGAAGTTCTTCGAGGAGTATTGTACTACATTTTCCACTATCCGACTTAATACCAAGCTTCATCTTTCATTCACAACATAGATCATGTTGAGGGTTGAATTGTTTTGCAGGTTGCAGCAGTGGAGACTAGATTTGGGTGATTTTTTATCTATTTTTCATTGGATAAGGCTTCCTTCCCATTGGGAGGATAGTAAGGAAGGCCCTTGTGCATATTTTCATATCTTGGCATCAGACCAACCATTTATTTATCCCTACAGCGTAGTTTATTTCCAGATCTACGTTATTCTGTAAGAGGAATTGTAGGGTGGTTTGGCACACCATTTGGAGAGAAGATTTTCTAGTGAAATGGATCTTCTTTTAATTTAGAGGATCTTATGGAGGAGGCTATTATATTGTGCATATCAGATCAACCACACTTTCTAGATCTGTATTTTGCAGTGGATCTTCAGCCCTAGGGCTTAGATCCCCATATTGTACATGTTTTTTTGCTGGAAACCATTAAGGGGTTCTTAAAACGAGGTTTTACAGTGATCAAATCTGTATTGGATTATATTTTGAGGCACATATCAGTCCTATATCTTTTGTATATTCATTTTCTGTAGCAGTGGCTTTTAAACAATGTTGTAGCAGCCTTCCATCTTCTTATATATAGTAACAACGCCTCTTTTGAGGAATTTCTCCCATTGGAGGCTTGTTATTTATTATTGTAAATCTTATGGCCCATTATTTATGAACAATTTTCTGATGTTATAACCTATGATAGGTCTCCATATTGGCCTCTTTCTTTCATGTAATTTTTTCACTGCCATTTACATGGTTTTGCACTATAGTCCTACTTTTCTCATTTGGGAATATTACAATGGTATCAGAGCATAATCCTTGCTCATCCTATGAAGAAACTGCATCTATGTTATCAGAAGAAGAAGAAGCTTCTCACAGAAAGGAGAAGACTCACAGAAGAGACAAAGGCAAGTCTCCATTATTTGGGAAATGGAGGGAAATAAAATTTCAGAACTTCTTCTCCATAATATGCATGAGCTTAAAAGAGAAATCAAGGGAATGAGGAGGGAAAGACACAAGGATCCCTCAAGAATATTTTCACATGAAGAAAGCTCCATATATTCATATTATGGGTGTGAGCATTCAGCCACACAATCAAATCTATAACGCTCTACCATGCCTATGTTCATAGCAAGAGAGATGGAGGAAGGAGATGTACCAAAGGAGGAGAATCTTGGAGACTATATTCAATAATATGAATCTAAATCTCAGAGGTTCAAAGATCATCTAAACTTCCAAGTTTTTTGCAAGATCAACGATAATATAAGACCTAGCAATCACAATAGAAGCCAAAGGTGCAAGCAGCATGATTTGGGTAGATTCTTATAGAGTGCATAAAACTGGAAAAATGTAGAAATATAAATAGATCAAAGCATGATACAACAGTTGATCCATTCCATTATGAATATAACAGAAAAATAGGTACAAGTTCTTGAGGAAAAGGTCACTCAAGTTGGGCAAACAAGCCTCCCATGGAGGCATACACCTAGATCTAGAGTGTTTTTAATGCATGAAATACAGGAATGCAGAAAATTGCATTTTCTAAGAGAGGATAGCAACTGAAAGATATAAAAATATATTGCTGCTAATATAATGCTCCAAAATTCCAAGGCTATAGATCCATGCTCCAAAACATATTTCCAAGACAACCCAAAAAAGGTTTCCAGAAATACACACTATACAAAATATAGCATATTTGGCCTTAGGGCTGAATAATTTCTGAAACTGAGTCACTAAAGGGAGATGGATGATCTGATATACAATATGGTTGATCCTCCTCCAACAGATCTCCTAAATGAAGGGTTGATCCCCACACAGGAAACCCAAACACTCCAAATAGGGCAATAAACCCACTACTGCAGCTGCTCTCCAAAATAATGCAGTCTTTGCAGGAAACTACGTTGTAGCTGATGACTGCTAGTTGGCCTAGTGCCAAAATATGTAATGAAGCCCTGAGAACTTCCTCACAAGTTTCTGGATGAAAGGATGAACCCTCTAATGGAAAACTAGCTCAGAAAATGGAGATCTCTCTCCTCAACTGCTACACCCCTGCAACACAACCCAACTCTAAACAGAATTGCATTGTACATGAGACAAAAGCTTGGCCAAATGCCTGAATGTGGAAGTATAGTGAAAAAATCCTCCAAGAGCTTCTCAATGGAAGAGGTGGGATTCCCGATCAGGAACACCCAGTGCTAAACAACACATGCAATCTTAGCTAAACAGCTGAAGAGAGCTATATGTCTAAACAGACCATATATCAAAATATCAAATATACCAAGATGAATAATATGGTTGCCCTCCTATTCCTTGTATAAGAAATGAGCTTCCAAATCCTAAGCCCCATCCATTAATGACACTACTTCCATGCAATGTGTCTCCAACTAAAACTACGTTGTCCCTTCATTAATTTCCACTCCTCCATGACAACGCTGTTGATTTGGTCAAATTTGACCTAGTAAAAGTGCTCCAGCCCCTATTCACACCTTTGGGTGCTTTATTAAGCTAAAAATATGATCAAATTTCACACGAGAAGTGGTTTTGTTCTTCATAAAGAGATTTATGGGTCTCCCTACCCACTTATTCACCTATCTAAGTGACAAAACAAAACTTTAATATTCCAATTAGCTGCAAGCTAATTTAGGAATATTACAGTCCTCCCCTCCAAAATGTTTCTTGTCCTCAAGAAACTGCAAGGATACTGTAAAATATCCAATGGATATGTCTCATCCCAAGAATACAAGTTTTTCTTTGGTGGATAAACCAAATAGCTCTCATCATGAAAAAGTGGGAGATATAGAGAAAGAGTTATATGTTGTCCATTGGCCTCCTCAAGGCATGAGAGATGATAAATGTTAGTGCCTCAACCCCAATGAGAAACTCCAATATCCATGTTATCATCCAAACAAAGTGAGCCATCCTTGGTATTTCATAGAAAAACTCACCAATCCCTTACTTCTGCAATGTATAGGGGCTTCATGACTGAAAATGAGAGATAAATTGGTTGAACTAACGCTTTCTCCCTCTCCATTTATGATAGATATGGAACTGCTGATCTTGGGCTGCAATAATGTGGTCATTAAGAAGCCAAAATGCGCTTGGACTCTCATGATCCCACTCTTTGGTTCCAAGAATCATTCTTGCCCAATCCATTCTACATATAGTGAATAGAGTGTCATCACGAGATGGGATCCAAAATAAAATGGACTGTGTGTCATATAGCATGTTGGCTGGTGATAATAGTCCCTCAATTTAGAACAACGTTGTTCTTCCTCTTGTTGTCTCAAAATATGATATGATAAGTGGCCATCCAACCACTTGCTTGCTACCATAAGCTTCCCAAAAGCTTGAAAATAGTGAAGGAAATTAGGTGTTAACTGAATAGGAGCCAAACAAAACATGTTTTGCCCAAAGTCCTCCATGAAGTGGTCATTCCCATCACTGAATGTAGTCCCAATAGGACCATGAAATCCAAAGAGAGGTTTTATCTCTTGTGGAGCAATGGGCTACAAATTCATGGTAAAGAAACACACATACATTGTTAGTTGATAAATGAGTATCACAACACAATATTTACCATATATGGTAGAAAATTTGGTGAAGAGGTCCATAGTTGAGCCTTCCCATCTCTCCATCAGAAGGGGAAGTGATTAAAAAAACCTTCCAAGGTGGTTTCTCTCCTCCTCATACATCAAACAAGCTACATATCTCCTGATATGTTGGTGCACATCTTCTTTGAGATCCTCCCAATATAATCCCTCCATGATGATGTGATAAGACTCAATGAAGTCTACATGTCCTAAAGAGAGTGCCTCATATGTTGCATGCATAATCTCCTTCTTGAGCTTGGAGTCTCTAGTCAATTAGATCTGATCATGGAAATAAACGACTCCATCAACCACTCTATACCTCCCATCTATCACTTTCCCATCAAGAACCTTACATGTGAAGAGGTTCTTGGAATATTCCACAAATATTTGGGACTTCCAATATGAATCTAGGCTTCCCAACAATGACATCGCTGTTGAAATCTGAAATGAAGCACCTGTCACATCACAAATCTCCTCTTTGACATGCTCAATGTGAAAGCCACATGTTGGAGTATTGTTACCCCAATTTTGTTGCCTCCCTTGCAGCTAATCTTTCCCAAGACAAGAGTGAAGTACATGGAGGTCAACCTCCTCTTGGAAGGCATTTCCCATCCAAAACTTCCATAGTTTTTCCAATGCATGCAAGAGTGTTAATAACCTCTTGTCATATTCAAAAATCTTCCTCATGTGTGGAAGTATCATTTGCTGCTCCAAGGCTATGGAGTACCCATTTGACACCATGCTCATGCCATCATATATTTTTGAATCATCATCTTTCAGTGCAAATAGCTGAGTGGTAGATGGCAATGTCCATATCAGTAATTTGTTCACCCCTCCTTTGAACCCATCAAAGGTTCTCTGTGATGTGCTAGCTCCTCCTAAGGCTCCTCCCTTAGCCAAATATATCAATGATACACCATGACAGATCATTCCCTTGTGATCAAACATATATGCGTTATTTCTGTAGGAGGACTTGCAGGGTGGTTTGGCACACCATTTGGAGAGAAGGTTTTCTAGTGAAATGGATTTGCCTTTAATTTAGAGGATCTATTGGAGGAGGCTATTCTATTGTGCATATCAGACTAGCCACACTTTCCAGATCTCTATTTTGCAGTGGATCTTCAGCCCTAGGGCTTAGATCCCCATCTTGTACATGGTGTTTTACTGAAAACCCTTAAGGGATTCCTCAAAGGAGGTTCTATAGTGCTCAGATCTGCATTGGATCCATATTTTGAGGCACATATCAACCCTAGATCTATTTTATATTCATTTGTTGTAGCAGTGGATTTTAAACAGTGTTGTAGCAGTCTTCCAGCTTCTTATATATAGTAGTAGCATCTATTTTGAGGGATTTTGTCCATTAGAGGCTTGTTCTTTCTTATTGTACATCTTATGGCCCATTATTTATGCATATTTTTCTACTGTTATAACATATGAAAGGTCTCCATATTGGCCTCTTTCTTTCATATAATGTTTTCACTGCTATTTCCATGGTTTTGCACTATATTCCTACTTTTCCCATTTGGGAATATTACAGTGGTATCGAAGCATAATCTTAGCTCAGCCTCTGAAGACATTGCATCTATGTTATCAGAAGAAGAAGAAGCTTCTCACAGAAAGGAGAATATTCACAGAAGAAACAAAGGCAAGTCTCCATTGTTTGGGGAATTGGAGGGAAAGTAGTTTTCAGAACTTCTTCTTCATAATATGCATGAGCTTAAAAGAGAAATCAAGGGAATGAGAAGGGAAATACATGAGGATCCCTCAAGAAGATTTTCACATGAAGAAAGCTCCAGATCTTCATATTATGGGTGTGAGCATTCAACCACACAATCATATCTACAATGCTCTACCATGCCTATGTTCATAGCAAGAGAGATGGAGGAAGGGGATGTACCAAAGGAGGAGGCTCTTGGTGACTATCTTCAAGAGTATTAATATCAATCTCAGAGGTTCAAATATCATCTAAAATTCAAAGGGTTTTTCAATATCAAGGAGAATAGAAGACCTAGCAATCACAATAGAAGCCAGAGGTGCAAGCAACATGATTTGGGTAGATTCTTTCTATCTACTTTTGATGGGTCACCTAGATGCATAGTGTTGGAACGGGGTCTCCTAAAAAACAGTGAAACTGGTCCCTTTTGAATATTTTTTATTATATTTAGTCTAGTGCAGGGGTTTTGGGGTGGGTCAAAGCCCCGAACGCATTGTAATGGGTCAAAGGGTAAACTAGGGGTCCAAAAACCATGGGTTGTGGACCATAGAAAAGTATAGGCTAGATTGTTATAAATAGAGATGCATTTTTTATTGTAAAGGAAAATAAATGATGAGCTATTGATGCGATCTATTGTTTAAGCTATCTATTTGGGTTTTGGGGAAAGCACTCTTGCTGGCTGTGTGCGCGGAGATCCAAGTCCAGCTGTGTGCGGACCTTGCTGCTGTGTGCGCAGTTTGGGAAGGGAATTGTAAGGAAAGATTGATGAATTAATGAATGGGAAAGATTGTTAGAGAACGAAATCTGTGAGTACTTTTGTGTGAATTGGTGATAATTGTTGTGTTGTGCATTTTTTTTCTTTTAGCTGCAAAGATCTGTATATTGAATTCTTGGATCTAGATCTATTCTTCTCTGTTTATGTAATGTTGTGTTGATGTTATAAAAAGCATATAACTAAAGATCTAGTGAATGTGGATGCAAATAGAGACTTAATTAACTATGCACCGAACAAGGTAATCTAGGAATTACAGAACCAGACGCAGCTCTTCTTGCCTTACCCATCCTTTCTCAGGGTGCAGAAACCTGGTTCCAGCACCCTCCCATACTACTTCAGGTGATACTTTGACCTGCGCAAGCAGGTCACTGCTGAAAGGGCTAGTAGTATAGGGTTTTGTTGGAAAACCTTGCACACCAAACCTCGGTCAGGACCCCTCAAGCCAAAAAATGGTTCCATTGTTGGGACCAGAAGAAATGTGAGAGAGGAATTAGGTAATGAAAAGAGAATACTGGAAGCCTGAAAGAAAAGAGATCGAAAATTGCTTCGAAAGATAGATCCAGGAGTTCACAGTAAAAGAAAATCGCAGTGAGAAGTTAACAACGGAAAGGTGGAAAAATAGTTAAGTCCTTACTGAAAGCTATGAAATATTATTTGTGACCTTTGCGATTGACTCCAGGAGTGGCTGGCTAGACTGGTGGAATTATAGAAGTGCTAGAAAGACGAGCGAGTCACTCAGTGGACCCCAGAGCTGCTCAAACAACTGGAAAAAACTGATAATACTATTACGCGCACGGTGGATAACTGGGTGGATAGTGTGCTGGGAGGATTTGTGAAAGAATTTTCCATTGATCAATTTTTATCATACTTTGAGGCCAAAAAATGATTCTTCAAAGGGTTTCGGGGCAAATTTTTGAGGATGTTACCGTTGTTGATCAAGAAATTACTATGCGAAAAGAGCATTCTATGTAGTCATACTGACTGAATGACCTCAGATCTAGATGGGAGCGTGACACGCAGTGGTAAATACTATCGAACCAACCTTTATGGAGGGAGATCTACCTATAATATGTTGCAAGAACTAGCTACGCAAGATCCCCCAGCTACACCGCCACTTAGGCCGCACAAAGGTAAGAATTCACCCATACCACCACCTCCCCTCGACAATGATATGTATGTGCATCTGAAACTGCCTACCTTCAAGGGGGTAGGAGATGAAGATATGGATCGGTTTTGGTTCGTGGCAGACTCCATCTGTACTGTGAAAAATGTGGTGAGTGACACGATAAATAAGGTGCAGTTGTCTTTAGCATTCGAAGAGAGAGCCCTGGACTAGTATACGTGATTCATTGCCCAGAACAGGAACGCATCCATTCAAGATATCAAAGATGCTCTGAAGCAACAATTCCGAAATATGAAATATTATTCCCAGCTGGTAGCAGAAGTAAAGGACTTCAAACAAGGTGCATCTGCGTCAGTATGGGAGGCTGATCAGCAATTGAAGAAGGTGATCAGGGAAGGAGGGTTTGAATATGATGATAGAAAACATATGGAGTGGTTCATCGATATGTTGTTACCTCACCTACGCATGTCGATGAGTCACCAGACCTTTTAATCGCAGGAGAAAGCTGTGGAAGTTGCTATGAAACTAGAAGTTGCACCCCGAGAGGATACGTTAGCAGGGGCACAACAAATCCAGGAAAAACTTGGGGCTATGTTGTTACACAGTAATTTGTCACCATCCCTGCAATCCCCCGTCCCGCACATTGGAGGGCCTATTCCGTGACCTGTGACATGACTTGAAACTAATTTCATGGCATCCCCCTTGACAAGGACAATCATTCCTCTGAAGACAATTTCCTGTGAAAAGCCCTAAAAATAGACCTTTTTGCCTTGGCGCGACTAGCCAGTTCAACCCTCACGCCAATGGGGGAAATCCACCAAAGAGGGCGCGCCAACTGGTGCTTTGTCCCAGTATATTGCTCGTGCCAAGCTCAATAAGGATTTTTTTTTTTTAAATAAATGGTGGAAGTTTGATTCCAACCAACTCCTGAACGAGTCTCTAAAATGAGTTGGGAGGTTTGGCTTCGGATCTCCATGTAGGGGAAGTGGTTTTCCACCTATCATGGAAGCTTCCTTGAGGATAGGGCCAACCCCACCATTGTAGGGATCCCAAATCCCCTTCCACCATCTATATAAGCTTGTCATTTTCCCTTTACAAGCTAGACTAAATAGAGTTGAATCGGTAGTAAGGAGATTATCGTCAGACAACCGAAAAGAGAGAGACTTGTCCCATTCCCGACGAGCTTTATTGAGACGTACTCCGCTGTTGACTCGCCGAAGGAAGATCCGGCGTCAGAGATCAATTTGTATCCTTCTTTCGTTGTGATTAATAATAAAAGACTTCGATTATGGTTCCATTCATATGTTCATGTCTTATGTTATGAATTGTATCTTCTGTGACTGATACATAGTTGCATGTATTAGGTTTTATGCTTGTGTGTTGTTGTTTCTTCGTGTACGTGCAGGTGTTCGAACGTGCTAGGCGGGAGAATTGTGATCTGCCAAAGCGAAGGATGGAAGCACCATCTTCTCTACAAGCAACAACAGCATAGGACTTAAGGTAGGCCTCTTGTCAGATCTTGGTCTTTTGTAGCTAGGAACCTGCATCTTAGTGTGACGATTGTTGCTAGACCCGATCTGGGCTAGTAGGGATCGCCTCTGCCCGCACAGGAGATTTACCTCTCCAACAAACTGGTGATTCCATTGGGGATTTGGTTGGAGTTTGTCTTGTCTCTTTTGGTTGATTTTGCTCTTTGTCTACTTCATCAGCTCTTCTGGTTTGTCTTTTTCTAGTGTTAAACCTCTGTTTAGCCTCACCATACCTGATCTGATCCTTTTTTTCTCTTTTTTATTTTTTGACATTAGTAAACTCGACTGGCGTGGTTTTTTCCTTGACAGTCGCACCAACTAGTGCTATTTTCCAGTTCATCCCCTGCACCAATCCTGTTCTGGTGCTAGTTGTAACCAGACAATCGCGCCAATCCTATGTGGTGCTAGGGTTTGCTTCTTTCTGAGATTTTTGAGCTTCATTTGTGGTTTTGGTGTTATTTTTTCGACTACTTGAATGTCCTAAAGCCTTGGTTGACTGTGTGTGACCTTCATCCTAAGGTTTTTTTCCCTCTACTATCAGTTTTACATTCTAGCCCTAGGGAATCTAGGTGCTATAGTGTGTTGAGCTTCCCGTGGGAGTTTTTGGTTCTCGTTTGATCAATCAATTTCATTGTTGCTTCTTTTCATTCATTTGGTGGTTCTCCATTGTTTTATTGCATTATTTGAGTGATTGGTCTCTTTCTCATTCAAATTGTCCTTGGAGGGTCTATTCCATGACCTATGAGTAGTGACATGACCTAAAACCACTTTCATGGCATCCCCCTTGACAAGGAAAATCATTCCTCTGAAGACACTTTCCTGTGAAAATCCCTAAAATAGACCTTTTGGCCTTGGCGCGACTATCCAGTTCAGCCGTTGCACCAATGGGGGAAATCCACCAAAGAGGGCGTGCCAACTGGCGCTCTGCCCCAATGTATTGCTCACGCCAAGCTTAATAAGGATTGTTTTTTAAAAATAAATGGTGGAAGTTTGATTCCAACCAACTCCTAAACGAGTCTCTAAAATGAGTTGGGAGGTTTGGCTCCAGATCTCCATGTAGGGGAAGTGGTTTTCCACCTATCATGGAAGCTTCCTTGAGGATAGGGCCAATCCCACCATTGTAGGGATCCCAACTCCCCTTCCACCATCTATATAAGCTTGTCATTTTCCCTTTACAAGCTAGCCTGAATTGAGCTAAATCAGTAGTAAGGAGATTATCGTCAGACAGCCGAAGAGAGAGAGAGACTTGTCCCGTTCACGACGAGCTTTATCAAGACGTACTCCGTTGTTGACCCGCCAAAGGAAGATACAACGTCAGAGCTCAGGTTGTATCCTTATTTCGTTGTGATTAATAATAAACGACTTTGATTATGGTTCCATTCATATGTTCATGTCTTATGTTATGAATTATATCTTCTTTGACTGATACATAGTTGCATGTATTAGGTTTTACGCTTGTGTGTTGTTGTTTCTTCGTGTACGTGCAGGTGTTCGAACGTGCTAGGTGGGAGAATTGTGATATGCCAAAGTGAATGATGGAAGCGCCATCTTCTCTGCAAGCAACAACAACGTAGGACTTAAGGTAGGCCTCTTGTTGCATCTTGGTCTTTTGTAACTAGGAACCTATGTCTTAGCATGACTCGGTCATTGCTAGACCTGATCTGGGCTAGTAGGGATCGCCTCTTTCTGCAGAGGAGATTTAACTCTCCAAAAAACTGGCGACTCCACTGGGGATTTGATTGGAGTTTGTCTTTTCTCTTTCGGTTTATTTTTCTATTTGTCTACTTGATCAGCTCTTTTGGTTCGTCTTTTTCTAGGGTTAAACCTCTGTTTAGCCTCACCATACCTGATCTGCTCCTTTTTTGCTCTTTTTTTATTTTTTTACATTAGTAAACTCGACTGGTGTGGTTTTTTCCCTGACAGTAGCGCTAACTGGTGCTAGTTGCCAGTTCATCCCCCGCGCCAATCTTGTTTTGGCGCTAGTTGTAGCTAGACAGTCGCGCCAATCCTGTGTGGTGCTAGGGTTTGCTTCTTTCTGAACTTTTTGAGCTTGATTTGTGGTTTTGGTGTTATTTTTTGGACTGCCTGAATGTCCTGAAGCCTTGGTTAACTATGTGTGACCTTCATCCTCCAGTTGTTTGCCCTCTACTATCGGTTTTACATTCTAGCCCTAGGGCATCTAGGTGTCGAGCCTCCCGTGGGAGTTTTTGGTTCTCGTTTGATCAGTCAATTTCATTGTTGCTTCTTTTCATTCGTTTGGTGGTTTTTGATTTTTTTATTGCGTTATTTGAGTGATTGGTCTCTTTCTCATTCAAATTTCATTTTGTCTCGTTTCGAGCCTAGATTACATGGTTCGTATGAGTCTTTGGGATTCCTCTTTGATTTGAGGGATTTCTCTATCAGTTTGAGGTTTGATTGTGTGTTTTGCATTGAGTGAGCTTGCTTGTCTTTGCTCTTTTGACATCACTTCTCAAATTGTTCTTTTCATTATTTTTCATTGTGTTTAGTGCACTTTGCTCTTAAAACATTGAAAATACAAAAATCAAGTCTCTTTTCTTTTTATTAGTTAGTGAAAATTAAAAACTTTTCTGTGTTATTAGTGATTTATAACTCTGAAATAAAATTTTTTAGTTTCGTTAGCATGCATTAGAGACACTAGTGGTTGTTTTGTGATCATTTTGTTATTATGTGAAAGCTCTCAACCTTCCCGTAGTTAGCTATTCATCGAACAAAGTGATACATTGTGGCATGTAGTGTGAATTTAGAGGATTTTGAGACATAAAATTTGGTAGGGCCTGGAAATTGAAACATAATTGAAGATCAACACTAAAATTTATTCAATTTACCTTAAGGCAGCATTGGAACATTAACGAAATATTTAGAGGTCTAGGCTAGTGACGTGTTCCGGCGTCGTTAAACCTAGTAGCTGTTGCTCGCCTCTTGGCTTTAGACAGCACTAGTACAGACTTGTGCTCCCTGTACTGTCGCGTATATAAAGGGAGACCCCACTAGGTTGCTATCCTTTATCCGTAGGAAGCCGAGTCTACCGCCTTCTACCCGTGATACACCAGACAGAGCATTCAGGGAGATTGCCTGCACATACATCAAGTTCTTGGTTAATTTCTCTTTCATTTTTTAACCAAGGTGTATATTGCAGTTCACGGATATCTGGTACACCCTTTTTCCTAGATTTCTGGAGCACTCATTTTCGATCTTTAATGACTCCTTAAATTTGAAAATATCATCAAGCGCTTGTCCTTTCACGCTTGTTTCCAATCTGAAAGTGATAGAGTCACCTTTTGTGTGTTTCTCGACTCTTAAAATATGAAACAACAGAGTTTTGTTTCAATGTTTTAAAAATTAACTGCGCACGAAATATTCCTGGTTAAATTTAGTTTCCTTAGGGTGTTATTTTGAGTTGTTTTTTATGGAAACTTTTCCAGAGTTCACCAACCAAGGAATCCCCTCCGATGGGAATCCGGGTCCTTTTCCTCCTTTTGAAAATGTTGGTGCTCCTTATATGGCAACGTTGTCCCTTCCTGGGTTAACTGTTGGGTTGCCTGTTTGGTTGTTTTCGAACTCTGTGGTCTCAAATGTCCTGGCTACTGTTCAATCAGTTCCTCCGCCTGAACAATGCCATGTTGATTCCAAGGTGGACCTCTCCCCTTCTTTTCCTGTTTCTACATCCTCCTCTTCTACTTCGCCTGGTGAAAGTCTGGAATTGAGTAACCAGGTGGCTAAGAAGAAGAAGAAGAAGACAAATAAGAAGAAGTTAGATAAAGGAGAGGCTATCTCTGCGGCTATTGTGCCTAAGAAGTCTCCTCTTGATCAACCTTCCAACCCTTTGCGGAAAGTTAAGTTCCCTTGCATGTTGTGCCAAGGAAACCATCTTCTTCGAGATTGCCCTGACATTTCCAAGGTGCTCGAAGTATGGTCCAACGATCGTCCGCCGTTGCCTATGGCTTCCGGGAGTCAGGTTGGGGGCACGCCTTCAGCTAGTGCCGATAAAACTCTTAAGAAGCAGGGTAAGCTTGCCAATCCATGTAAGTTGTGTGGGGGGCACCATGCCATTCACCTTTGTCCATATATGGATGAAGCCAAGCGAGTTTTGGACAACTCGGCTATTTCTGCGCTGTGCCTTCCGGCTGGTTACAAATAGCTTTCTTTGAGTCCTCCACCAGCTGATCCTACAATTGGTTAAGATTCATCCTTGGTCGATCCCGCTCCCCCAGAAATTCAAATTCAGGAATACATTCCCGACCAACCATTGGTTGTGGGATCGGTTTAACTTGTCCCGTTTGCGGTGCACTAGGTATTTTCTGTCAAGATTGGACCTCACATCCCTCAGGTTCTTCTTGTTTCTTTAGATTCTTCGAACTTGGAGAAAGATTCTCCTATCCCTATACCTCAAGAAGTGGCTCCTCCACCTCCCGTGATGGAGGTCTCGGAGGATACTCTTCTCGATTCCATGATGGAGGTCATGGAGGATGCCCCTTCTTCTTCCGTAACACTAGGGGAAGACCATCTCGGTTCGATGGTAGCCCCTCCGAGTAGTTTGATCGCTTCCTTTGAGTGGAGTCGATTTGCGGGATATTTCCTTCTGTCTTATGTTCCTTTTGAGATAATGGTACAAACCTCTGGTCTGGTCGTACCTAGCACTGTTATAGATGAAGGCGCTTCTGTTAGTGTTCTATCCTCAACTACTTGGCAAGCGTTTGGTTTGTCACTGCTTGTGCCTATTACGTAGAATCTGTTGGCATTTAACAGAAGAACTAGTCAACCGTTTGGGATCCTTCCATGGTTACCTATTACTTTGGGAGGTAAAACCATCCATATGGACGTGATGGTTGTTCCAGGCCCCTTGGATTTCAATATGCTCTTGGGGCGTGATTACACCTATGCCATGGGAGTGCCTGTCTCCTCCCTTTTCCGTGTGGTCTGTTTTCCACATGAAGGACGGATCATGACCATTGATCAGCTTTCATTCTTTGGTCCTGATGTGGCAACTGGCTCGCCATCATCCCTTCCTGGTTTTTATCCACCCATTGTATCTGCCGCACTGCAGGTCTACTATGTGGCTACCTACCCCATGCCTATACTCAGTGATAGTGCCGTTGTACATCGTGTGTTGGGGGCATTGGGTCCTGATTTCTGAGATGTTTTCCTTCCATCAAATGGGAAAATCTTCGAAGCTATGACTTCTTGTTCATTATGATGAAAGGTGGTCGAAGCATGGTTCGTTTTCTTGTGTCAAGCTCCTTAAAAAATGAAACAAGCTCTTCGAAGCACAGTTCGTTTTTCTTGTGTCAAGCTCCTTAAAAAATGAAACAAGGTCATCTTGAGGATAGTTATTTTAATGTGTCAATGTCGTTAAAACAATGAAACACATTCCTATTCAATTCGAGTCTTTGATAAGATCTCGTAAAATCCCAATCGAGTCTTTCTCTTGATCTCGTAAATTGAACCTTCACTCCATCTGCCGTTCATATGGACTGAAGCTTGGGGGGGCATAGCCCTCGAATTGAGTCACCATGCTAGGGGCATGCTTAAATTTTTCAAGCATAGTTTGTTTCCGTTTCAAGCTTGTGTAAAAATGAAACCAGTTTCAAGCATAGTTTATCTTTGTTTCAAGCTTCTGTAAAAATGAAACCAACTTCAAGTAGAGTTTCCTGATTTCAAGCTTACCTCTTATGATTGCCATTTTATCTGCCTATTTTTGCTAGATGAGCCTTGTTTTTCTCACTCCATCGTCACTATCTGCTTGGCTGATCATATGCCTTCACTTGGTTGTTTTACCAAATCCTGAGGAACCGCTGCAATGAGTGGTCTTGCTAGCCAGCCTCTTGACCTTTATTTGTTCAGAGCAGTTCCACCATTACTGGAACCAGTTGCTGGCCTTTATACCACTCGTTCCTCCAGGAGGAGTCACCTTTCAGCTCTTTTCTGACTCGTGAAAACTGAAAAGATTGCCGAGTTGCTTGTCATTTTGAACTCGTTAAAATTCCCTGCAAAGCAACATCTACCCAGTATACGTTTACCCCTTTTTCGGGTTGGGATAGATTATTTACAAAAAAGGAATACCCTAGCCTATCGCGACTAAGAGGCTTTCTCAGACATAGTTTTCTACCTTTTCGGATCTGAGGAACTATTTACGAAAAGGGACTGTTGGAGTTTACTTTTCCGTGAACACTGTTACTGATGAAATAGGTAACCTGACCTCAAAACGGGAACTCTAGCCCAAAAAGACTCAAAAAACATGAAAAAACACCCCAAAAACAAAAAAAGTGTATTCCAGAACGCACTTGGTTTTTTTTTAAGGTCAAATTTCAACATTTTGTAAAATTATGCTAAAAACAAAATTGTTTCTTGAAAAAAGGATTGAAAAAACACCCTCAAAACAAAACCAATTGATGTTGGAATAACCAAAAAAAAATTTGCGTCATATTTTTGACATTTTTAAAAATAGAAATAACATTTTTTAATTTTTAAAATTCAAACATTAAAAAAACCTAAAATTTAAGAAAAAAATAAATTTAAAAAATAAAAACATTTTAAAGCTTAAAATTTAAAAATATATAGGAATTTAAAAAAAAATAAAAAAAATAAAAAATTCAAACATTAAAAAAAACCTAAAATTTAAGAAAAAAAAAATTTAAATTAAATTAAAGATTAAAATTTCAAAATATATAGAAATAAAAAAATAAAAATATTAAATTAAAAAAAAAAAAAGTTAAAAAAGGAAAGAAATTATAAAAAATAAAATATAGAAATTAAATTTAAAAAAGAAAAAGAAAATGTTTATTAAATTAAAAAAAAATAAAAAATTAAAGAAATATATTAAATTTTAATAAATTTAAAACTTAAAAAAAAAAAAAAAACATTTTTGAAATTAAAAGTAAAAAAAATGAAAAATTAATTAAAAATAAAAAATGAAAAATAAAATACAATAAAAATATTAAATTTAAAAAAATATATATTAAAAAAACAAATAGATTTTAAAAAATAAATTAAATTTAAATTATATATATATATATATATATATATATATATATATATATATATATATATATATATATATATATATATATGAACTTAAATTAAATATATATATATTAGATTTTATTAAATTTTAAAAAAAATGTGAATATTAAAATAACAAATTAAATTTGAAAAAATATATATATATATATTAAATTTTAATAAATAAATGAATAAAAAAATAAAATTTAAATATAAAGAAAAAAAAAAACATTGTTAAAATAAAAAGTTAAAAACTTTAAAAATCAATTAAAATTGAAAAATTGAAAAAATAAAAAATTAAATAAAAAACAAATACACAATTTTAATTGAAATAAAAAATATATATAAAAATTTTATGTAATTAAAAAAATTAAAAATTAAAAAAAAATGTATTAAATTCAAATAAAAAAAAAAAAAAAAAAAAATTTACTAAATTTTAAAAAATTAAATGAAAAAACTAAACATAAAATTTAATAATTTAAAAAAATTTAAAAAATTAAAAAAAAATCAAATAAATAAAATAAAAAACACAAAATTTAATAAAAATTATTAACAAAATATTATTAACAAAATAGAAAAAAAAAAAAAAAACAAAAAAATTAAAACAAATTAAATTTCAAATATAAAAATTAAATTAAAAAAAACAATTTTAAATTTTTTGAATTTAAAAAAATTAATAAAAAATCAAATATATATATATATATATATATATATATATATATATATATATTAAAAATTAAAAAAATAAAAAAAATAAAAGAATTTTTTGATCGTGGTGGCGCCGCCAATCGGCCTCCCGCCCAGGTGGCGGCGGAGGCCGGCCGCTGGGCGGGAGGCCGATTCCGAGAATCAGCCTCCCGTGGTGGGAATACCTGGAATCGCCCTCTCATGGCAGTAGGAGGCCACTGGGCTGACGCCCTTGTGTCATCTCCAAGAATCGCTCGTCGGGCGGAGGGCCGAGCCCCGGGGAATCGCCTTTCCGCGTGGAGGCCGATTCCAGAATCGCCCTCCCGTCGACCGTCTCCCGTGGCGGGGAGGGCAATTCGAATCGTCTGCATGAGCCCCGACTGCCTACGCCCGAGGGAGAAGGCGGACCGTCGGGAAAGCAGGGGTCGAGACGCCTTCCCACTCCGCCTGGCCAAGCCGCCTGCCACACTGAAAGTAGAGGGCCGATTACAGTACGACCACGATCCAAAAATTCTTTTTTTGTTTTTTAATTTTTTTTAATTTTTAATATTTTTTTTTTAAATTTGATTTTTAACATTTTTTTTTAAATTCAAAAAATTCAAATTTTTTTTTTTTTTTAATTCAAATTTTTTATTTTAAATTTAATTTGTTTTATTTATTTATTTTTTTAATTTAATATTTTAGATTAATTATTTTTTAAAATTTAAAATTTATTTATTAAATTTATTAAATTTTAGTTTAATTTAATTTTTTTTTAGTCTTTTAGTTCATTTAGTTTTTCATTTTTAAAATTTATAAATTGTTTCATTTAAAAAAAGAAAACAGTAAATTTATGGATATTTGTTTTTTAATTATTTGCATGTGGTTTGTTTCATTTTTGTTTTTTTGTTTTTTGATGATAGTTTTTTTTTTAAATTTTAATTTTCTTTTTCAATTTTAAATTTTGTTTTTTTTTTGTTAATTTTAAAATTTGTATTTTTTTTCTTCTTCTTATTATTTTTTTAATTTAAATCTTTAAATTTTATTTTTTATTTTTTGTATTTTTTTTTTAATCTAAGTTTGAATTTTGTAATTTAAATTATTTTTAAATTTTCTATTTAATTTTTTTTTTTAATTATATGTTTTTTTTAATAACTTAGAAAAAAATGTTTTTGATGTTTTTTTTTTTTTTTAAAACTTTTTGGCTAATTTTTGTTTTTTCCTTTAAATTATGTGTTTTTTTTTTCAAATTTTGTCATTTCTTTTGATATAATTTTCAAATATTTTTGTTTGTTTTTTTGTTTTTTTAATTTATTTTTGTTTAAATTTTTTATTTTTACGAGTTAATTTTGTTTTTTTTTTACATTTTTATTGGTTTTTTTTTATTGTTCTTATATATATATATATATATATATATTTTATCTAAGTTTTTTGTTTTATTACCAACATGAAAATCACCACTCTAAAAAAAAAGGTTGATGCTGCATCAATACATTTCAAAATTAGCATGAAAATCACTAACATTTTAAAACAAATATCTATACTTCATAAATAAAAATATTAGAGTGTCAAAAATGTGCTAAAAAAAAAGGTGATTCTGCATCACCACTTTTCAAAATCAGGTGCTTTTTATGCTACCAAAAAAAAGTAGGTAATAGTGCGGTTACCTATTTAATCGGTAACAGTGTTCGTGTCTTTTCAAACTCTCTAAACATGAAAAGACGTCGAGTTCTTCCTTTGTCAGACTCGTTAAAAATTGATGACATCGGACTCTGTCATAATGACGTTACTCGAGTTCCTCCTTCCTAGGGCTCGTTAAATGTACTAGGTGCGATTTGTCTGAAGGAAAAACTTATATGACAAGCATATGGTATCCTCTTCAAGCTTGTGTAAAAATAAAGAGGTACTCACCATAAATGGTGGGGAAAAAATGGGACCAGTATCATCGTCGTGTCGGCAATATGTCGCTCTTGAGCATGGCACTTGTCTGCATTCATGTTGGGTTGGGGACATCTCATCTCGTTTTCCGCTTGCCTCCATGGGTTTGGGTGATCCCTTTTGACCTCTCATCTGCTCTTTGCCTCATCATAATGACCTCTGATCTTTTGATTTCAAATACTGCCAAATCCACTGTCATGGCGCCGATATGTTCAAGAGAAGTTGACCTCTGCAGTTTCAACCCTCCTCTGATTCTCATCTGATCCTGATTCAAAAACATTGTGTTCCTTAGTCTCGCGTCGGTGATGTGGGAAACACTATGGCCCACCTTTAATCCAGGTTACTTCCTATCGACTTGAGCTCATTATCTAGGAAGCTAATCTAGAGACTCCCTTCCAGTACCTTGGAGCCTACATGCCTCAATGGCAGGTTCTTCGCATTCGACGCAAGGTTTTCATCATTTACCTTCAATCAGATGATTCTGCAGGTGTTCGACTTCAACTCACTGTTCACATTCCATGGATTATACCTGTAGTACCTTGAGGGCCATTATCATTATTGGTGGTACCTCTCGCGTCTGTTAACATTTTTCATCATTGGCTGGTAATCAGACGATGTTCTTGAATGTTCGAATTCAACTCACTTATTCACATGCTAGAACTTGTACTTTGTTCGGGTCAAGATGGAGCGCAAGACCCTGGATTTTGTCTATTAAAATCTAGGCTACGGATTTTGTGGATTATCATAATTGGCTACATGACTCACTGATAGGATGACTGCGACCATTCCTGAGTCTATTTATCGATCCTCACTGGATGGCTGCGTCCATGCCTTGGATCTTGATTATTGTATACTCTATTACGGATGGCTGTGCCCATACCACACATCATGTATTTGAGATATCAGTTGTACTTGTCTACGCAGGTTTTCTGATGGCAATGTTTTCAGTTGAACACGTTCTCGTAAAGCATATCACCCCTCTCTCTCTCTTGGGCCTCATGCTTTAGGGGGCATTTGTTACACAATAATTTTTCACCGTCCCTGCAATCCCCCATCCCGCACATTGGAGGGCCTATTCCGTGACCTGTGAGCAGTGACATGACCTGAAACCACTTTCATGGCATCCCCCTTAACAAGGGCAATCATTCCTCTGAAGAGAATTTCCTGTGAAAAGCCCTAAAAATAGACCTTTTGGCCTTGGCGCGACTACCTAGTTCAGCCCTCGCGCCAATGGGGGAAACCGGCCAAAGAGGGCGTGCCAACTGGCGCTTTGTCCCAGTGTATTTCTTGCGCCAAGCTTAATAAGGATTTTTTTTTAAAAATAAATGGCGAAAGTTTGATTCCAACCAACTCCTGAATGAGTCTCTAAAATGAGTTGGGAGGTTTGGCTCTGGATCTCCATGTAGGGGAAGTGGTTTTCCACCTATCATGGAATCTTCCTTGAGGATAGGGCCAATCCCACCATTGTAGGGATCCCAACTCCCTTTCCACCATCTATATAAGCTTGTCATTTTCCCTTTACAAGCTAGCCTAAATAGAGCTAAATCAGTAGTAAGGAGATTATCGTCAATTGGCCGAAGAGAGAGATACTTGTCCCGTTCCCGACGAGCTTTAACGAGACGTACTCCGTTGTTGACCCGCCAAAGGAAGATCCAGCGTTAGAGCTCAGGTTGTATCCTTCTTTCGTTGTGATTAATAATAAACGACTTCGATTATGGTTCCATTCATATGTTCATGTCTTATGTTATGAATTGTATCTTCTTTGACTGATACATAGTTGCATGTATTAGGTTTTATGCTTATGTGTTGTTGTTTCTTCGTGTACGTACAGGTGTTCGAACGTGCTAGGTGGGAGAATTGTGATCATCCAAAGCAAAGAATGGAAGCGCCATCTTCTCTGCAAGCAACGGCAGTGTAGGACTTAAGGTAGGCCTCTTGTCGCATCTTGGTCTTTTGTAACTAAGAACCTGCGTCTTAGCATGACTCGGTTGTTGCTAGACCCGATCTAGGCTAGTAGGAATCGCCTCTATCCGCAGAGGGGATTTACCTCTCCAACATATGTATATGGAGTTACAGAACCTACGGAAAGAGCGAGGAAAGGAAAGCTACGCAAATCTCTAGTGCATACAATGCTGGATGTCTGGGCATACGAAGGATCAGTGCCCTCTGCTGACGGATTACATGCAAACAGGAGGACCTAGTCCGATACGCCACGAGGCAAGTAGGGAACTTGTCCTGTTATGACTAGGTTCAAGTGGACCCGTGCTATTGTGTGAGGATTATCGGGTAGTAGGACTACATGATATGAACCATTGCCCTTGGCTAGGTGCGTATGTCCCAAAACTAAAGCAACTATGGTGTCGATTCTGCTGATCAGTGGGACATGATAGCAGAACTGTCGTACTTATGACTTAATGATGGATCATGGGAATTTATATAGGGTACAATCGGACCCTGCGTCGCCGAGACTTTCTGCGCACTTTGAAGGATCACTGGCCCAAGGCAGAGGAGGTCGGGGAGGAAGCGCAGGACGAGGACGTGGGCAACTAATCTGTTATTACTGTGGAGAAATAGGACACTTTGCCAGAGAATTCCCAAATCCCACTAGGCCATCATGAAAATATTGTAGGCAGCTAGTCCATGAGGTAGATGATTGCCCAATTTTAATAGCCAAGATGAAGGAAAAGCAGCCCACCCCTACGCAGAATGTACAAAGAGTTAAAACTGAGCTAAGGAAGGCGGATCCAAGTGTAGAAGTCATGACACGTAGCGGGCTGGTTACCTAGGGAGCCAAAGAAGAGCTTGCCTCTCAGGAAGGAGTGTATTTCAAAGAACAAGCACCTCTGGCAGCCCCTGCGCAGCCTCAGATAGAAGGAGGAGTTGAGCCCTTTTTGAAGGCATGTCTAAAGTTGCTAATGAATCCGTAGGCCGTCGGAAATCTCCAAGCACTACTGAATACCTGCGCAGCTCGAACCAATTTGATCCCTAAGGCCAAGGACATACACAAACTATAAAACTATAAGAAATGCACTAGAAGAGAGATGTGATTAACTACACAGATCAGTGACTATGATATGGATCAGGTTATCTTAGATCTTGGATCGGATGTGAACGTCCTACCAAAGCACACATGGCAACAAATGGGAGAGCCAATATTGGAATGGTCCACCATCCAACTGCGAATGGAAAATCCAAAAAAGATAATCCCTCTGGGTAGGTTACCAAAAGTCATGGTTGACATCGCAGGGGTAAGGGTCCTAGCTGCTTTTGAAGTCATAGAAATTTTGGAAGATGCGGACCCCTACCCTGCACTCCTCGGACTGGACTGGGAAATAGACATGGGGGGTGTTATCAATCTGAAGAAGCACAACATGGTGTTTGAAAATAAAGGTACGCATGTCATAGTAACACTAGATCCAGCAGAGGGTGTGCGGTATAAAGCGTCAGCCTATGAGAAGGAGGAATTAGATCACATTTATAAATTAACTGCGCAAGATGAAGATTGGGTTAACCCCATGAATGAAGGAATGCTCTATTGGGAAAAGGACAGTGAATGTTTTTCTGACTCTGATGAGGAGCTGGAAAATTGGCAAGGTCGGTTACACAAGGTCTTAGTGCTTCGATGTCTTCAAACCATCAGGAATTTTCGTCACATCTCTACCACGGAAAGAAACCTGCCCTGTCAGGAGGACGCAGGTGATAGTCAAAATCTTGTTGAACCTAGGATGCCCATGGAACGCAGGCTAGGAGCACTACCACTAACACTACGCAGAGCACCTACACAAGGACCGATATTATTTAGTCAGGGGAAGTATTGGAGTAGGGTGATCCTGCGCATAGGTACCCCAGTTGCTAGATGGGCTCCGAGGTCAGTTGACCTACGCAGATACTTTCTAACATGCAACACTCAAGGGTGCAATCGAACCTTGCCCGGATAGACTTACCGGGGTACCACTGACCTAAGTATGCGTTGGATTACAAACTTGCTTGAATCCATGTATAACTAGGAGAATTTGCGAATGTCTCAAGTAATAGATGGCACAAGGATGCGTGACCCAGCCCTATCGCATAGGGACATCTCACCCACAGGCAAAGTAAAGGGCTCGAAAAGACTGCTAGCCAACTTGCAGATACACCTCGCGTCAACCTTCATCCAGGGTACGCGAACGCCATACAGGCGTCATCCATGGTCTGAAATTCCATGGAGATGACCTTGGGCACAAAGGACGACCATCAGCACATTCCAATTTGATAAGAAAAGAACCTTACAAATATGAAAAACAGGCAGTAGATCATCAATGCAGCCATTTATGGTAAGAACGATCTGACTGATTGATGGTACATGCCACGAACGAGCTACTTCGCCATTAAATAGCTCCAGATGGTGTGCGGATGGCTGGAAGACGTCGCACCAGGTTATTTATTTACTCTACAACATGCTCCTGTTATCTGCGTGCTTGGTTTTTACACTCATTGACATTCTCTAGGATACCTGTTTTCTTGTTGCTCGGATGGACCCTAAACTGCCGAATGATCCCACCTAGGGTGGCTCAGTACCCACAGGTATCATTTTGAGAGGGCCTGGGAATGCTGAGTGCAGTCAAAGGAATGAGCACTGGCTTCCGGCAGAAAGGATTGTTTGTGAGCCACGCACAAAAGGAACGATAAGATACAGGGACATGCTGCGCCTTCTCCGCAACTCCGGAGTGCCGCCTAACAGAAGCAATGTGTGTTCACTACCTCGCATTGCCCTAGTTAACAGTCATGATCCAACTACGAGGGACATCCAAATTGATTTAATGTAGCTATCTCGCATAGAGCTATAAGGACCATCCACCAGAGTGTTGCAAGAGGTTTTCCACCGCGCTCGGGCCGCGCAACAGCAGTATGACATACCTCTAGAAGTACGGGACCAACAGATTGCAGTGGTCATGGACACAATGCATATTATTCAGGAGCAGCTGATGCAGGGAACGTAGTTGGTTGAAATAGCTACACAACTATGGACGACAATGCGGCACCATTCCATGCTCCAACATATCCATAAGGAATTACAATTGGTGGAAGCTGCCCTAGACCAAGTCAGAGCCTCCTCAACCCCCACTGTCTCCGCACAACATCTAACCACCCGGGACATGATTGATAACCTTCACCACAACAAGCATCTCATCCGCAAACGGTTGAAACCATGGGCCGACACCGCACTACAGCGCGCTGAAGACGCTCAATCTGCCATTGCACACCTCCATCGACTGTTAGAATGGGTTACCGGGGCTCCAGATGGACCTGCCTCCCTGACACTGGTCAACATTGCACAATGAGCTACGACCTAGAGTAAGGAAGTGCTCCCACTGCTCCTCCGCACTTTGGCTACCTTGCGCGCGCAACTTGAAGCCACACCACTGCAGTGAATCGGGATGAGTCACAAGATTGTATTGGGGGACTATTGGAATGGGGTCTCCTAACAAGCTATGAAACTAGTCCATTTTGAATATTTTTTATTATATTTAGTCTAGTGTAGGGGTTTTGGGGTGGGTCAAAGCCCCAAACACATTGTAATGGGTCAAAGGGTAAACTAGGGGTTCGAAAACCATGGGTTGCGGACCATAGGAAAGTCTAGGCTAGATTGTTATAAATAGAGATGCATTTTGTATTGTAAAGGACAAGAAATGATGAGCTATTGATGCGATCTGTTGTTTAAGTTATATTTTTGGGTTTTGGGGAAAGGACTCCTGCTGGCTGTGTGTGCGGAGATCCAAGTTTAGTTGTGTGCAGACTCTGCTACTGTGTGCAGACCCTGTTGCTATGTGCGCAGGTTGGGAAGGGAATTGTAAGGAAATATTCATGAATGAATGAATGCGAAATATTGTTAGAGAATGGAATCTATGAGTACTTTTGTGTGAATTGCTGATAATTGTTGTGTTGTGTATTTTCTGTCTTTTAGATGCGAAGATCTGTATACTGAATGCTTGGATCTAGATCTATTCTGCTATGTTTATGTAATGTTGTGTTGATGTTATAAAAAGCATATAATTACAGATATAGTGCACGTGGATGCAAATAGAGACTTAATTAAATCTACGCCAAACAAGGTAATCTGGGAATTACAGAACCAGACGCAACTCTGCTTGCCTTACCCATCCTTTCTTAGGGTGCAGAAACCTAGTTCCAACACCCTTCCATACTACTTCGGGTGAGACTTTGACCTGCGCAAGCAGGTCACTGCCAAAAGGGCTAGTAGTGTAGGGGTTTGTTGGCAAACCTTGCACACCAAACCTAGGTCAGGACCCCTCAAGCCAACACACAGCTAGGGCTTGGGTGAAGGAGCTAGACACCTATTTGCAGCAGCACCAAGTTTCAGAAGAAGAAGCCATTAGAGTAGCAGTGCTGCATCTTGAAGGTAAGGCTTGTGCCTGGTGGTTTTATAAAATGTCTTCCTTAAATCATGTAAATATATCTACTTATGCAAAGTTCACTAGGAGGTTAGTGAAAATATTTGATGTAAAAAACTCTGAAACTTCCTTGGTTGAGCTAGCCAAGCCTAAACAAACAAAACCTTTGCATGAATTGGAAGGATCCATAAACCTCACTCCATTCTAGAATGATATTGAGGGGGTTAAAAAATTGTAGAATACCTTACTAGAGGCAAGATCCCCACTTCAGGAAGAGCTCTCTTCTCAAAAGGAATACATGGAGATCTCTTTTTCATAAGAGGATCAAAACAAAGAGCCTCTTAATGATGATGAGGTAACCTCCATTCATGATGAAGGGGAAGAGTAGGCTAGAGGTAACAACATTGTCACATCAGGAGCAGATCTAGTACCTCATGGAGAGGTAGATGGAGCAATTGATCCAATGAGAGGAGCTCTTCTATCATTTCAATAAGTTCCAAAGGATCTCATATGTGGGGATCAAGGCACAATCCATGAACAACATGTGCCATTATTGATAAATTGTGAGACCTTGCAGATGAAAGGAGAAGGTAGGGAAGATGGCCAACATCATATGATTAGGAGCACACACCCCTATCTATTTCATAAGGTTGATGCACAAAAGACGTAGACTGATTTTTGCAGTGAGAGAAAGGACAAAGAAATCCACTCATATATGCAATATACTCTTGATATTGATGTCTCTTTGCATGGAGGCATTCCACCTGGGAGGCCACCAGATCAGGAGATGATGAGGCATGTCTGACATCATGATGCACCATTCATAGATCTAGGAGGAATAGAAGCATTGGGAGTTCATGGTACAATGCTGAGAGTCTTGGGTAGACTCAAGGAGGAGGGAGACATTCTCCCAACATCATCATTACCCACTCTCATCTCAAATATTGCGTTGAGAAAGGAGTAGTAGAGGGAGGATAACAGCCTTCCAATATGTCACTTTGGCATGGGAGATGTCAAAGAGGAGGAAAAATACATGACATATGCTTTCTATGTCAGAACATTAGCGCTGTCAATGTGGAGGATAGATCCATATTGGAAGTCCCAGTTGTTGGTGGATTATTCCAAGGATGTTTTTACTTGTATTATACTTGATGACCAACTACATGAGGAGGGATATTTAGTTATATATGAGATCATATACTATCATGGTAGGATATTCTTATCTAGAGCTTCCAAGCTCGAGGAGAAGTTACTACAAGCAGCTCATGAATATTTTCTCTTCAGCCACACTTATTCTATGAGAGCATACCACACCATCATGGAGGGGTACACTTGGGAAGGCTTTGAAGGGAGATATTTCAGCATTTGAGGAGATGAATGGATCATGTGGAGATGGAGGAGATACATAACTCTTTGGGGGATTTATCACAACCACCTCTTTCCTCTTTGGAAATGAGACGAGATTTATCTATGAGCCACTACATTTGTATGAGAAAAGCATATGGTAAGGATCATGTCTGGTTGCATAATGATTTATATAATGAATATGTGGATTCCTTAACCATATATGTGCAGGCCATTTCTCCAAGAAGGAGCATTATTCCATACAAACTGCATGGAAAAATTTGGGCCATAAATTGTGTTGAGCATGGCCACTCCCTAAGAGGATATAGGGAGATGATTTACCATTCAGGGTGCACTCTAAAGGCACCAAACATTTCTCACGTTTTCAAAACATGTGAGAAGGATATGGTAGCAAGTAAGTGGAGGGGAAACCACTTACCATATCATTATTTGATGTAGTCAGGAGATATACTGGATTGATTCCATATGTGGGGCCATGATCCACCTCCATTATTTCATTTGTTTGTTTATGTATCACTGGTTTTGATCCCATATATTGATGATATACTTATTCTTTTTATGGGAATGAATGGAGGGAGGATGGAAGGATTGGATGTACCCTTTGGGAGAGAGATTCTCCATGGTTCTTATGTTTCATATTTCTGGAATAGCATTGGACCATCCATGATTTATACCTTGGGTTTCTTGTTTCCTTATGGGATAAGCCATTTGGGTAACTTGAGCACTTGGGAGGTGCATATCATAAGCAGATGTGAGGAGTTTTTCTATGAATTAACACTCTGGAGGGTGATTCATTTTGTATGGATGATAACTTGGAGATTGGAGCTCCATATGGGAATAAAGGTTCCCCAAATTTTTAGTTCTGTCCCTGCAGTTGCTTAGGGACAAGAACACTTGGGTGGGGAGGAATGTAATATTCCTAAATTAGCCATGAGCTAGTTGGAATATTAATTTTTGTTTTTTCTTTCTTTTTGATGAATAAGAGGATATGGAGATCCATAAATCTCCTTAATATGAATAAAATCAATGCCAATGTGAAAGGAAGACATCTTGATAGCTTAATTGAGCACCATTAGGTCTGAAAAGGGGCTGGAACACCTTGAGTGGGTCAACTTTGACCAATCAACAACATTGTCATGGAGTAGTGGCATTTAATGAGGGTCAACTTAGTTTTAGATGGAGACTCTTTACATGGAAGTAGTTTCATAAATGAATGGGGCTTAGGGTTAGAGAGCTCATCAATTATATAAGGAAGAGGATGGCAGCCATATTTTATTATGTTGATGTATATGAATTTTCTGATTATATGGTATGGTTAGACATATATCTTTCTCTTGTTGTTTAGCTAAGATTGAGTGTTGTTTAGCACTAGGTGTTCTTGATTGAGAATCCCACCTCTTCCATTGAGAAGCTCTTGGAGGAGTCTTGTACTACATTTTCCACTATCAGGCTCTAGGCCAAGCTTCATCTTTCATTCACAGCGCAGATCCTGTTGAGGATTGAGTTGTTTTGCAGGTTGCAGCAGTGGATACTAGATCTAGGTGATTTCTAATCTATTTTTTATTGTAGAAGGCTTCCTTTCCATTGGGAGGAAATTAAGGAAGGCCCTTTCTCACATTTTCATATATTGGCATCAGGCCAACCATTTATTTATCCCTACAATGTTGTTTATTTTCAGATCTGTGTTATTTCTGTAGGAGGAGTTGCAGGGTGGTTTGGCACACCATTTGGAGAGAAGCTTTACTAGTGAAAGGGATCTGCCTTTCATTTAGAGGATATATTGGAGGAGATTATTCTAATTTTCATATCATATCAGCCACACTTTCCAGATCTGTATTTTGCAGCAAATCTTCAATCCTAGGGCTTAGATCCCCATCTTGTACATGGTGTTTTGCTGAAAACCCTTAAGAGGTACTTCAAAAGAGGTTTTATAGTGCTCAGATCTTTATTGGATCTATCTTTTGAGGCACATATGAGCCCTAGATCTGTTTTATATTCATTTTTTGTAACAATGGATTTTAAACAGCACTGTAGCAATCTTCCAACTTCTTATATATAGTAGCAACACCTCTTTTGAGAGATTTTGTCAAATGGAGGCTTGTTATTTATTATTGTACATCTTATGGCCCATTATTTATGCATATTTTTTGTTGTTATAACATATGAAAGGTCTCCATATTGGTCTCTTTCTTTCATGTAATTTTTTCACTGCTATTTCCATGGTTTTGCACTATATTCCTGCTTTTCCCATTTGGGAATATTACAAATTCTAGGCCTGTGGGTGATAGGCTCTAGATTTCGCGAAGGATGATTCAAGCTGCAGAGATCCAAAGTGCATAAGCAAGAATAAACTTGCTCCAAAAAGATACACACGATAGAATCTTGATCCACATCCAACTTCTCCCATTGAAGATCTAGAGAAACTGATAAGAAATCAGAGACCTCAACATTTCGATATTTAATCGAGTTCATCAAATTTGGTAAGCTATACATCTTTTCCCACTGATTTGTTTTCCCTAGAAGTTATTCCTTTCAATCTGAAATTTGAATTATCTATGTTGAGATCAAAATCAGAAAAATCCTTGTCTGAAATTATGTTTGATCCCTTGAGGTTGTCTGAAGTCACATCATTATCTGAAGTATTATTTGATTCTATAAAGCTTGAAGATAGTATATTGTCAGTAGAATCCAAATCAGAGTTAGATTTTGATAGGAAGGTATAGATTCAGTTCGATAAACTTCAAAAACTAGCCAATAATCTCCAATATAATTCTGAGAAGGCCTTCATCCGGTATCAATAGGAGCTCTTGTTTGCTGATCCTCTTTTAGCCTCATTCAACCTTACTGCTACTTCTACACCATCTATTTCCCTTCCTATACAAACACCTTCAATACTAGCTATTCCTGTTGTACCTACAACTTTACCTCCTAGACAAATCATGGCTAGATTTTATCCATTCGTTCTATCAGGTCAGCTCACTTCTTTACCCTAGAATTATGGACAAAGGCTTCCACTCTTCGATGGAACCACTGATTACAACAAGACAACACATTAATAATATTATTGATTTCATTAATTTAGAATAAGTGGACAATGATGATGCCAAGATGAGAATCCTCACTCAGAGTTTCTCAGGGGAAGTAAAAATGTTGGGAAAAATGCGGGGGGGGGGGGGGGGGTGAATCAGTATTTACTGCAAACTCAAAACTTTTTACTTTTTATTCCTTAAAAACCATACGCTACTTTCCTTAAGTAAACTCGCGTATACACGTGGATATATTTCATACAACTCGCGTATACACAGAGATCTAATTATGTCATTAATTATTCACTTATATCATTCCATCATTCATTCATCAGATGTTCAATTAAATAGTAAACATGTGCAGTAAGAACAGAATAAACCATCACACAAAGCATCACACATGAACACCAGGATTTTAGGTGGAAACCCAAGTCGGGAGAAAACCACCGCTGCAGTTGCTCAGCCTTCAATATTTTATTATAGAGAAAAAATCTTACAACATATGTGCTGGCGCAGACTTGACCAGCACGCAGGCACCCACCTGCGCTCGTTTACCAGCCTCTCCTGGAAGGGAGCACCAACCCCCTGACTCGTTTACCAGCCTCTCCTGGAAGGGAGCTACGACCCCCCGATCTCGTTTACCAGCCTCACCTGGAAGGGAGCTACGACCCCCTGACTGAAGGCTACAACCCTCAGCACCAATATGGACCACGTTTCATCAATTTTCACACTGGATCCAACAACTTCAAAAGAGCACAACTTGTAGGCCTCGTTTCATCATATTTTCAGACTGGACCCACTCCATACTTTTAAGCACAGTCAATCATGAAACTGATACATATAACTCACTGACAGATATCAGTAAACCAATAGAACAGATCAGACATTTCTTACCACAGACTTCAGCAAACCCTAGTTTGCATACGCGCTTTCCTTTCACTGATGTCGCGTATATACGTGCTTCCGCTCACATCAACCAGCATATACTTCCGTACAAATTACAGAATTAATTTCTCTGCCCATACGCGCTTTCTCTTTAGTAAACCCACGTATATACACGCTTCCTCTGCGGCGAACTAGCGTATGGATCTTCAACCATTTCAGAGCTGCATACTTCTTTAGATCAGATATTCAGTTCAGATTTAACCCTTTACTTCAGACAGATGTTCGCCTCATCACAGATCGAATCACTCCATAAACAGATCTAGTAGATACAAATACATTTCAGAACCAGATTCCCTTCTTCATCATCTTCTTCACAAGTGCATCATAAATTCATATCTATCATCAAACTGTTACCCTTTCCATTCAGATATACTTCAGAGAGAAGTATTCATTCAAGCTCAGACATCTTGCACCCACACTCATGATTTGCACAATGAATTTCTTCTCTTTATATAGGTTTACCCTTTTTCAATACCATGAGCCAAAACCACATTACTTCTGATGGTATTCTTGGACGGGGTCATTTAGACGAATCATTACCCAATACAATGGGTCAATACCATGGTGGTTACCCCTGGTTTTGCACTTTATGAGCGCTTTTTCCCATACGCGACTTGGCACGTTATTTCCCGCGTGCATACGCGACTTCTCCTAGACAAATCCGCGTATGCCTTGAGACATACTCTTTTCATCATGCTTTGACACATACTGACAATTCTTCCATCATTACATTTTGTACTCACTGTAGATACATCAGATTTACATCATTTAACAAGTTCATCAAGACATATTCTATCAAGCACAACTTCATCAAGTAGGTTGCCATCATCTTCATCAAGTGGGTTGTCATTCAAGGACAACACTCTATCAAGTGGGTTGTCATCAAGGACAACACTCAGCATCATATTTCCAACAAACATCATATCACATCAGATTTACATCATTTACCAAGTCCATCAAGTCAAGAATAACTTCATCAGGTGGATTGCCATTAAGGACAACACATGTCAACAATCTCATGTCTTCATCTTCATTCAGTGGGTTGCCATCAAGGACAACACTCCGCATCATATTGCCAACAATCTCTCCCTTTGGACTTGATGGCAACCACGATGGTGTTTGATCACAACAGATAGGTACATTAAGAATACAATGACATCATGTCACTCTCCCCATTCTTGGACACCATTCTTTCTCTTCATTCAAACACCATGTCACTCTCCCCCTTTGACATCAAGGGCAAAGGGCGGATCAAAACCAACACACTCTCCCCCCTTTTATCCTCATGTATAAGAAGCGTTCTGCAGATCTGATGTATACTGAAGTGACCAAGCTCCCCCTGAGTTCATGCTGAATCTTCAAACATAATTTTTCAATGAAGTAAATGACTCTATGAACTTCCTATCACAAAAGACTCATACTTACATCAAATATCCAACCAAGTGGATTTACATATGAGACTCAAGTACCCAACCAAGTGGGTTTACACATTTCAACTCAGCTACCCAACCAAGTGGGTTTATAAAATTTGACTCAGCTACCCAACCAAGTGGGTTTATAAATTTGACAAGTCCTTACATGACTGAATATTACAATTTTACATCATGGGTCTCAATAAGACCTTTTCATCAAATTACAAGTATGACCATTTATGACCAACAACAGAAAGACTTTAAGAAAGAGAACATATTTCAGAACCACTATAATGCCAACAATGCATTATACTCAGCAAGGCTAATGCTCCCCCTGAATCTGTGCATCCAAACATCCTTTCCATATGACTAAGGCTCCCCCTTAGTTTCTGCATCCTGAACACTTTCAACCAATCATCAAGGCATCTTTAAAACAACAGAGATTGAAACAGTATTATAAGAACTGGAACACCACCAGAGATACCAGACATACTGTAGCCGTGCTGAAGAAAGCTGACCCCAAATAGAAATTTGTCAGCAATCATACATACGTGGTTTTATGTGAATGAACTCGCGTATATACGCGACTGTGTTTCATGAAATCCGCGTATCCAATACCATCTTCTATATTTTAACCAGATCTGATCCTTTGTGAGGCAGAGACAGTGTTCAGCTTCTTTCTAAGATATTTGAATACTTTCCTGGAATACAGATAGATAGAATAGTGTAGTTGTGTCTTCAAGCATCATCCAATGGTTGTAGCATAAGCACATTAGTAACCAAGCCTTCAGATTCTTTGCAGCATCAATACATTCTTTCCAAGAGAGATTATCATACCAGAACAACATCTTCAAATATGTGTCAAGCAATCATTCATGTGGTCCAATATCATCAAGATCTTCAAGATATAAAAAGGTCTCAACCATAGTAACAAGTTCTGCATGATCTATTCTTATCTCTGAATCATAAGACTTCCAATCTCATCCAACAGATAAACTTCAGCAAACAGAAAACAGGGCTCATTCAAAGTCTCAAAACCATGTATCAAGCCATCATTATTTGAGCATGAGCATCACAATAACCAAAGAATAAGAAGTCATAGTGCCAACAATGCAATCATTAGTATTCAACATGTTGCTTCTCCTTAACTTGTGAAACCTGAAAATTTTCAACAGCAAGTCACCAGCAACAAACTCTGCATGATCTGTCCATATCCAACAGATACTCTTCATCAAGTAACACTCTGGGCTCATCCATGATCTTCAACATAAGAAACCATGTATCATTTCCATTAGCATGAGTATAACCAAAATAATGCTAACAGTACAATCATTAGCAGTCAGACTGATGCTCCCCCTGAACCTCTGCTCCTGATCTTCAGCTGTCATCCCAATTCTCTTATCATAAATGCATACGCGACTGTGTCTGCTGGAACTCGTGTGTATACGCGACTTTTGTTCATCTAACCCGCGTATGGAAAGTGAAGCATAGAAATTTTCACATTCCTTCATCTCCCCCTGAACTTGTCCTTCCTGTACCTGTCTTCTTCATATCAGATGCTCTGTCAGAAATACATATAACCAGAATAATCAAAACAACCATGATAATCATCATACATCGCTCCCCCTGTGACGATACATTACTAATCCCTATAATGTATCTCACATCATTCCTGCAGTCAATAAGAGAAGTAAGCTTCAGAAGCAGATGACTGCAGTAGGGTCAGTATTCCCTACGTTTCTGACTGGTCCTCCTTCTTTTTCCAAATTTGCTTGAACTTCCTAACTGTGTGCTGAAAATTGTCCACTTTCTCATATCTGTTCAACCTGCATTCCTTTTCTACATGTCCATACTTGTTACAAGAATAACATCTCATGTGTCCAGAGAAATAAGCATAAGAATCATAATAAGTATTTCTAATCTTCCTCCTTTTACAATCAGCTGCTTTATGTCCATACTTGTTACATGAAAAACAATATCCCTTGAAGAAACCAGAGTACCTTTCTATGTAGGAACTATTTGTTTGAGGCTGAAATGATCTGCTCCTGCAATTTGCTGCAGCATGCCCATAATTATGACATTTAAAGCATTCAACATGATTGAATGATTTCCTTTGAGATTTCATCATTGTTGGTTGACCTTTTGTTTCTTTCAACACTTCAGGTTTTGCATTGACATCCTCTGAATCTTTAACACTTCCTTGTGAACTAGATTCTCCTTTAACAGTTTCATGAAAACCAAGGCCAAGTTTGATAGCAGGAGACCTTTGATTACTCAGAATATTGTCCAAAATCTTAGTACTATCTTGAAACCTCAAAAGTTTAACTTTTTCTTCTAATTTACCTTTGAGAATGTTTACCTCAACCTCCAAGCCTTGGCATTGCTTCTTCATGCTTTCTTCTTTCCCTCTTCCGTCTTCTACTTGATGATTCAGATTTAGAATCTCTTCTTTCAACCCTTTTTCTTGTTCTTCAAATGCTTGCAGAAGTTCTTCATGCTCCTTATATGATTCTTCTTTGACAGAGATGATTTTTTCTTCAAGTTCTTTATTTTTCTTATTTGATTTTTCCAGATCTTCTTTGAGAGAGATGATTTCAGCTTCAAGGCTTTCACTTCGATTGGTTACTTCATCCTGCAGTCTTTGATGTATTTCTATCTGTCCCTTCATTGTTTCTATCTGTCCATTTAGATTAGAGATCATCTCGTTGTAGGCAGATTCCTTCTCATTAAATAATCTTTGTTGATCTTTGATAACTTCTTCTAGGTCCACAACATTACTTTCACTATCTACACCATTGCTTGCGCAAAGAAGATTATCACAAGGACCCCAATCATTACCTGATTCATCTTCTTCAATTTCTTCTATACATGTTTTCTGAGATATCTCCTTACTTCGAGTAGCCTTCTTCTTTTGCTTCTTTGCCATGAGTACTTTCAGATCGTGGTCAGAATCTTCTTCATCTTCACTGGACACTTCATCATCATCTTCATTTGCATAATAAATATTCCTCTTTTCAAATTGTTTCCCTTTACCATGTTTTTCTCTATAAGGACATTTAGTAGCATAGTGACCAACTTTTCCACACTCAAAACATTTGAAGGGAAGCTTACCTTTGAATCTTCCAGTACCTAGTCGGAGTTTTCTCACGAAATTTGCTTCTTCTTCTTCGGATATATAGCTGGATTCTTTGACAACTTCATTTTCTTTTCCTTTTGCAGATGCCTTAAAAGCAGCTTCTCTGATTTGAGAAGGACCTCCTTGTCTCATTTCAAAAGAAGTCAGAATACCATGTAATTGAACAATAGTAAGAGTTTGCAGATCTTGCCTTTCTTCAATAGCTGAAACTTTAGAGTCAAATTTTGAAGTCAAGGATCTTAAGAATTTTTCCACCAGAGTAGTATTGGTTATGGTTTCACCCAAATTTCTCATTCGATTTACAATATCATCTAGACGAAGAAAGAAACTGGCAATACTTTCATCACTATGCATCCTTAAATTTTCATATTCAATTTTGAGAGTTTGGAGTTTTGCACTTTTTACCTTTGTATCTCCTTCATAGCTCAGAATGATTTTGTCCCATATTTCTTTTGCTGAATTTAGCTGCATCACCTTAGCAAATTCTGGTTCAGACATGCTTCCTAATAAGACATTCACCGCTTTGGCATTGATTTCATACTTCTTCCTTTCAGCCGCATCAGTAGGAATACTTGCCGGATATTGATAGCCTTCTTCCACGATTGCCCATACTTCTACACCAAGACTTTGCAGATATGCTTTTGTTCGTACCTTCCAGAATATCAGATTGCTTCCATTGAATAGAGGTGGCTTTAGAGACATTACTCCTTCAAGACTTCCCATTGCGACGGATCTCCTTCAAGCGATCAAGCTTCTGCAGAAGGACCACCCTCTGATACCAATTGTTGGGAAAAATACTGAGAGGGGGGGGTGGGGTGAATCAGTATTTACTGCATACTCAAAAAATTTTACTTTTTCATTCCTTAAAACCCATACGCTACTTTCCTTAAGTAAACTCGTGTATACACGCGGATATCTTTCATACAACTCGCGTATACACAAAGATCTAATTATGTCATTAATTCTTCACTTATATCATTCCATCATTCATTCATCAGATGTTCAATAAACAGTAAACATGTGCAGTAAGAACAGAATAAACCATCACACAAAGAATCACACATGAACACCAGGATTTTAGGTGGAAACCCAAGTCGGGAGAAAACCACCGCTGCAGTTGCTCAGCCTTCAATATTTTATTATAGAGAAAACATCTTACAACATATGTGCTGGTGCAGACTCCTACCAGCACGTAGGCACCCACTTGCGCTCGTTTACCAGCCTCTCCTGGAAGGGAGCTCCAACCCCCTGACTCGTTTACCAGCCTCTCCTGGAAGGGAGCTACGACCCCCTGCTCTCGTTTACCAGCCTCACCTGGAAGGGAGCTACAACCCCCCTGACTGAAGGCTACAACCCTCAGCACCAATATGGACCACGTTTCATCAATTTTCACACTGGATCCAACAACTTCAATAGAGCACAACTTGTAGGCCACGTTTCATCATATTTTCAGACTGGACCCACTCCATACTTTTAAGCACAGTCAAACATGAAACTGATACATATAACTCACTGACAGATATCAGTAAACCAGCAGAACAGATCAGACTTTTCTTACCACAGACTTCAGCAAACCCTAGTTTTCATACGCGCTTTCCTTTCTCTTATATCGCGTATATACGCGCTTCCGTTCACATCAACCAGCGTATACTTCTGTACAAATTACAGAATTAATTTCTCTGCCCATACACGCTTTCTCTTCAGTAAACCCGCATATATACGCGCTTCCTCTTCGGCGAACTAGCGTATGGATCTTCAACCATTTCAGAGCTGCATACTTCCTTAGATCAGATATTCAGTTCAGATTTAACTCTTCACTTCAGACAGATGTTCGCCTCATCTCAGATCTAAACATTCAATGAACAGATCTAGCAGATACAAATACATTCCAGATCTAGATTCCCTTCTTCATCATTTCTTCATTGGTGCATCATGCATTCAGATCTATCATTAAACCGCACCCTTCATTCACATATACTTCGAGAAGTATTAATTCAAGCTCGTAAATCTTGCACTTACACTTGTCATTTGCACAATGAATTTCTTCTCTTATATAGGTTTATCCGTTTTCAATACCATGAGCCAAAACCACATTACTTCCGATGGTATTCCCTGATCTGGGTCATTTAGACGAATCATTACTCAATACAATGGTTCAATACCATGGTGGTTACCCCTGGTTTTGCACTTTATGAGCGCTTTTGCCCATACGCGACTTGGCACGTTATTTACCGCGTGCATACGCGACTTCTCCTAGAAAAATCTGTGTATGCTTTGAGACATACTCTTTTCATCATGCTTTAACACATACTGACAATTCTTCCATCATTACATTCTGTACTCACTGTATATACATCAGATTTACATCATTTAACAAGTTCATCAAGACATATTCTATCAAGCACAACTTCATCAAGTAGGTTGCCATTCAAGGGGACAACACTCTATCAAGTGGGTTGTCATCAAGGACAACACTCAGCATCATATTGCCAACAAACATCATATCACATCAGATTTATTATTTACCAAGTCCATCAAGTCAAGAATAACTTCATCGTGTGGATTGCCATCAAGGTCATTATTAACAATCTCATGTCTCTATCTTCATTCCGTTGGGTTATTAGCAAGGACAACACTGAGATCATATTGCCAACAAGAAATGGTTCAGAGCCTTGGTAGTTGGTTCAGTGCATAATTCACAGCAATTGATGAATCTTTTCCTTTCCAAGTGGGAGGAAAAGAAAAATACGCTCCATATTTTGGCTGAGTATAATTCAATGAAAAGACAACCTAATGAATCGTTCCAAGACTACACCACTCGCTTCAACAAGGTATACAAATCCATTCCCATTAATATCAAACCTCCACCAGATTTGGCCTTGTTTCACTATCCAGATTCCTTTGACCTAGACATGGCATATCAGCTCAGAGAAAGGAACCCTACTTCATTGGAGGAGATGTAGAAAAATGCAGCCAGTGTCAAAGCTAATATTTTGATTAAGAAGTGAAATATTAAAGTGGATAAGAGAGTTACAATAAAAGAAGAGCCATCAAGTTCATCTAAAGAAAAGCTAGACAGTTTGATAATAACCGTAGAGAAGATGGTAGATATAATGTCAATTTCAGAAAGACAGCAAGATAATCCATCCTGGAATCCTAACTTCCGAGGATAGCAACAATGGACACAGTTTTGGATAAAACAAAGAGAACAGAGAGTTCCAGATCAACAAGCTCAACAAAAAATTTGAACTCCATTACAGTAGAATTATGCTCAAGCACTGGATGAAGATGATGATATTGTTGAAGAGAATCTTCTCTTTTCAAAATACCGGGGACCTATTTACCTTACAAAGGATGATTATTATGTCAAAGAAACGTATTTGCTAGATAATCATGAGCTTTTCCTTGCAAATGATGATGGTTTGGCAGTCCAATCCGATGACTATTGATGGGGGTATATAAATTCTCTTAGTGTACAATAGAGATAATACACATTGAGAAACTGATATGTTCCTGTCACTCCAACTCAAAAGAGGACATCTTAGCAAAAATATATGCAGCCAAAACAAAATCCTCAAGCTAGTCAAAACAAAGAGAAGGAGCTTGCTACCATAAGTCAGAGAAAGAACAGTGAAGCATCTAAAATTACATCAAGAAAGGATAAAGAATCATAAAGGAAGGAAAATCCAGCAAAATAACAACCTGAAAAGCGGGATAAAATCATGGAAAAGGTAGAAAAAAATTCCAATTTGTTTATCTTAGAGAGTGAAATTTATAAGTTGAACTTGTCTATTCCTCTTACTGAACTTGTCAAAAATGATAGATAAAAATATCAGATTTCTAAGACGTTAAAATTAGACCACATGTCCGAAATGGTCAATGTTAGTGATGACCATCTTGGCCTCCTTTTTGGTCCAACAGTAGATGGGAACCTTGAAGAGAGTGAAGTCCCTCCATTTTATCTTAGTTTGAGAGTCCATTATTACATTCTCCATAATGCCATGTTGGATTCCGGGGCTTTACATAAGTTAATGCTGAAAGATATAATGGATAAGTTAGGGATGGACATAACCTAACCATATCATGAATTCTATTCCTTTTATTCTGGTAGATTTCGTTGCCTCGGTCTTATAAAAAACTTAGTTGTTTCCTTCGATCAAATCCCTGCTAAAAATGTGTTAATGGATGTCTTAGTTGCTGACATACCTCCAAGGTATGGCATGCTGCTTTCATGATCTTGGGGATCCAAATTGAGAGGTACTTTGCATCTTGATTTTTTTTTTAGATTCAACAAGATAATGATCCTAGTGAAAAATAAGAACCTACACTAGGTGGGGCCCGCAGGCTATTTTTATGTGTATGTCTATTTTTAGAATGTTGAGAAAAATATATTTATAGAGGGATTCTATTTATATATGGTTGAGAAAATTCTATTTATATATGATTTTCTATTTTTAGATGGATGGGCGAAGTATATTTATAGAGCGCATGTCTAAAAATAGAATGCATGTCGATTATTATTAGCCCTTAATTATAATCAGACAATAAATAATAATCTATTCTCTTGAAGAACTTGATTTCAGTTAATTGATGTGGAAAACTAATTGACTGAAGGAATTTCGAGTTCTAAGGTTGGTTGATGGGACATGTAGAGTGGAATACATTGTAACTGATTGATACAAAGTTGTAACAGAGTTGGAAGAGTAGTTATGTGAGTTGTTATTTAGTTTAACTCAGTTGTGATAGTTTTAACTAATGATACACTAGTGGGAGAGCATCAAATTAAATATTAAATCAATTCACAAGTATTGGTCTCACATGCAACTGAAGAAATAATATTGTTAACTACATGCATGTCAGATCTAGTGGAGACCCAGTGGAGAGATAGGTGAAAGGGTCTAGTTGACTATCAGTTGTGACTATAGTGGTGCATTCAATGAAAATACACACACATTGGAGATGCCAATGAGGATTTCACAATAAAGGCAAGGAAATATCGAATTCATTCAGGTATCTTCTTCAGCAGGGATTGCACAGTGGAGGCAGTAAATTGGTGCATGTGTGAGCCAATTTTTGTATGACAGTGTGAGACGATTGTATATTTTACTGAGAGCTCTTGGAGTAGAGTTTTGTATGAGATTTTTTCATGATCCATGATATACATAATATATGATAGTTGGGGTTCTTAGCTTTAAGCTTTCCTGGTAAAAACATCTTGTTATGTAAGATTGATTTTTCTTAATGTGTTTGCAATTGGCGATTAAATTTCTGCTAATAATTAAGTAGAATGATTATGTATTTAACAATGGATATAATTTTTAAATCAAGAGAGTCCAGTAATAAATCACATTATTTATAAATTTCTTCATGGTATCGGAGCAAATAATATTGCAATATTGGAGCAGTAGTTGAGTTTTGTTGGTGGAAACAATTCGAATTTGCTGCAATAATTTCTTGGTGTGACAATTGAGTAAACATCGAAATGGATTTCGATGGTTTGTGGTTGGAGTATGCACTTGAGGGCAGCTCGAACTACATTGCATGGAAGGATAGGATGGAGGTGGTGCTTCAAGATAATGGATTGAAGGAATTCATCGACAGTGATGTTCCTAAGCCCACTTCGACAGATGTTGCATTACTTGAAGCATGGAAAAAGAAAGTAGAGAAGATGAGAAGGATTCTGTTGGAAGGTGTGAGAGACCATATTGTCTCAAGCCTTTATGGGAAAGCCACTCCATTTGCAATGTGGAAGGCTTTGAAAAATATTTTCCAAAGTAGAAACGACCATAGGAAATTGGCATTGAAGTATAAACTCATAAAAATCAATATGGAGAAGGGCAACAATATTCCAAAGTATCTCACAAAGTTTGTCTCATGTCAGGATGAATTGGGGAGTGTGGGAATCACAATTGCTGATGATGATTTGGTGAGCTTGGATCTCTTGGGACTTCCTAAGATGTTATCACAAAATCTGATCTTGATAGGATGCTTATCAAGTAGACTTTGAGTAACTATTTCAAACCAGACTTTTGGTTGAGGCTTAGCCTCCTCAACCTGAGAGGGCTCTCTCAATAGGTTTAAGATTTTTAATTAAGGATTAGATGGCTAACTCTAGGAATAAATTGGATAAAAAGTGTATAACTGGTTGAATTACCGATCAACAAACCTCTATTATTCTATGGAGTCAAGGTATGTTTCAAAAAAACATCAAAATTAGCTTAACATGGAAGTCAGGGCATTTCAAAGTTTTAGATGAATTAGCAAAACAATAACACTGTGAATAAAACACAGTTTACAAACATATGAAGGAAGTTAATGCATTTTCCAATGAATTATAAGTAACAAATTTTCATATCACTACAAATAGGTAGATGAGGAAAGCCATAGGAAGATAAAATACCAAAAACTCTTTCTGAATCCTAATTAGTAAAGCCAATATCTGTATTAAGATGAAAACATACAGTCTGCTACAATAACACAGTTTGCTTGTTAATCGAAAAATGCCAACCTTTAGCAATTCGACTTCATGTCTCTTATAGATTCATCATTACAATCTTGGATTCCCTTATCCATCTTGAAGATAATTTGAATTCCTAAGTTTGACACCTATCTGTTCCTAAAACAAACTCTTAATTACATCAGACAGTTAACTGTCTCTTCTAGAAGTCCTAGTACAAATAGGAGTAAAACTCCTTATTATGTCTAAAAAAACCTTATCTAAGACTTAAATAATATCTCTAACAATTTTTCCTCCATATCTTCGACCTTGATGATGCCTCTAATCTTGTTATGAAATCATGCTGATTCATGTCTTATCTGCCCTACAAAACAGGGAACATGTTTCCTGTAATTTAGATTTTACCTTCATTGATGATCTTCAAACCATTTTGCTAGAAATATTGAATTTTTGTGATAAGTGACATGTGTTATCATTTCCATGGAACCATGTCTTTCCACCTTTACAAAAATTAAGCCTTTGAAAAAGTATAAAGGGAGATGACATGGTTGTGCTACGAATATAGCAGTTGTTTTCGTAGCGTAGAATTTGTATCTTTGTAAACATCTCTTAACCATCCACTTTATTTTTCTTTGACACCTGAAATTTCATTTGTAAGCCCTTTCCATCCATCAGTAGCAAAAAAATCAGGAAACCAAGTGTTTTTACCTCTCAAAACCCTTATAAAAATATTCAAAAATGCACCTACAGCAGTTTCGTAGCGCGCTACGAAACTGCTGTGTATGTCTTTTTTACAATTCTTAGAATTTAAGAATATTTTCACCTTTTAATGATTTCCCTGATGTATATAGACCTTAACCATAAAAATAAGTCAACTTTGAAATGTCCTCAAAAAGTGATTTCCTTCCCAAAAAAAAAATTGTATTAAAGATTTGTCACTTACTGCTCTTGTTCTATCTCTGATGTAGCTAACCTTCAGACTTTGTCAATTGAATTTCAAGATATTTAATCTGCCTCTTCAGTCTCCTGTTAGTAGCCCTCAATTTAACATTTATCATCCTCATAAATCTTGCCTCTTTGATTGCAGGAATAGTCCAGGTAAAGCACTGAGCTTCACTGCTGACTGTATCAGGTTCTGAAACTCCTTCAACCTCCCACAAAGCCTTTATTCTGTTGAAGTTTGTCTTCTCAACAACATGTCTTCTTGCTTTCTCCTTAAGCTTAAAAATTTCAAGATTATCTAGTCTCAATTTTTCTTTGATTTCTTCATAACTGCTCTTTTCTCTTTGAGAGTTGAAAAATCTGTTTTTGTCACCTTCAGGCATTGGTGATGATAGGTCTATGGGCTCTTCAGAAACATTGGAAACTTCCCCTACTTTATATAACTCCATATCCAGCTCCTACAACTTTTTTGATTGCCTAGTTAAAGGCCTTCTGGGCTTGAACACAAACTTTGAAATTTCATCATCAAAATCCAGCTTTTTGGAAGATTTCCCTTCATCCAATTTTATAAATTCTGCCTAAACTAAAGGATATTCTTCAATATCAATAACCTATAAAATATCATTGAAATTACTCTTTAAACCTGGACCTTCCTCTGAAACCATTGTTTTGCCCCTTTCCTTTTCTATTTGACTTCTAGTCAATCTTTTCTGGGCTGATTTGCTAGTTGAATATTCTTGTACTGTTTCCTTAACTTTAGTTGTCTTATTTTGTGCAGGTTTAAGAGTCTCTCGAATGATCACTGATGTTTTAATTTTTGGCTCTTTCACTTGCTTTCTAGGTTTCATCTTGACAAATCTTTTTGATCTTGTCTCTGCAGGGTCACTAGTTTCTGATGATGATTTTTCTTTGGCCTTAGGGCTAATACCTGTTTCTTGTTTTTCCACCCCAAATCCACACAAAAATGAAAATTTAGACCACTCTCTATTTATCCTTTGAAGCTCATGTAAAACTATCAATTTAACTAGACCATGATGGAAAATTGAAGTTTCATATCCTTGGGTTTTCATTTGCACTTTATCTGCCATCTTAGCTAAACTTCAAAACAGGAAGAAAGGAAAATCCAAAGAAATTATTACAGTAAAATGCAACAAGCGTTTGAAATGATAAGAATACACCTTATGGTATCTTCCCTCACAAGTGAAATAACTTTGAATGTTGAAGAGCAGGTTGGCATATGTGTTCTTGATGTAACATCTTGGAACTACTTTATTTAAGTCTGTCTCTACAAACTCTGGCTTCAGAAATATTTTACAAGGTTCCATCTCAAACTTGAAGTTTTTGAACCATCTTTCTTCTCCCCTTGGAATATCTGTGACTAAAGATATGATCTCAGGGGAAATTTGCAAGTTTAATACTCCAACCTTTGTATTTGAATCGGTGAAATGAAGAGCAAACTCTTTTGTCACTTGATTATGACCTCCTTGCAATTTTTCACAGAATTTCCAACATCTTGTCTTCTTGAATGCTTCCTCAACAGATTTGTCTTTGGTTAGAGCCTCTATACTTTCAGGTTCCGTCCTTAAACAACGGCCTGACCTGTGGTTATTTCTTTCTTTTGTCATCCTTTCCTTGAAATTTCTGTATGCTTCTTGAAAACCTGTAACCAACAGCCTCACTTGATTTTAGAGTAAACTACCTCTCTTGATTAGGGACACTACCTTGCTTGATAGTAATAATTAGCCTCACTTGATGAATGAGAGAAGCTTTGGTTTCTGCTTACCATGAGCTTACCATTCGAAAAAGGGTATGCATCATGTGTTTCTTGCATGAGACAATAAAACCAAAAACCATCCCTTTTAAAATTTGAAAATGACTAAAATAAATGACCTCTAACGAATGTCATGATGGCTATGAATGGTTGCATGTGTGAGAAAAGACTCGTGGCTGACACCTAATCATGAAGGATTAACAGAATTTGATGGATTTGAAACTTCGACAAGACTTGCTACGAATCCACGATTTCGTAGCACACATAATGTAATTTCAAAATTTTGCGCTATGAAAAGAGCAACGTTTTCGTAGTGCACAAGCAGTTTTTAACATTGTCTGTGCTAGGAAAATGTGGTTTCATGGCTTAATCAAATTTTTTTTTAAATGGTTAAAAACTTGACTCTCTAAACATGGTATGAGACTCTCAAGGTATGAAATAAGGTTGTTGGACTTTATTATGTGAATGAAAATGAGACTATAACCCTATCACCTAACCCCTAAAGCTTAAAATGACTTAACACCTATCTAAAAACCATGACTAGGAACAAAGAAAACTGTCCAAGTTTGGAAATTTTTTTTATAGTGATAACATAAGAGTTGGCACAGTTATCAAGAATCTATCAACGAACGAGAAAAACTGCCGGATTGGGAACGACTGTGGTCAGATCTAGTGCAGGAAGAGTTCATACGGAACACCAGGGATGGTTCTTCATCAAAGCATGATGATGAAGAGGATTGCGATTTGGCTTCCAAAGCAAGGAAAGGGAAGGGGAATAAATTCCATTCAAAGTACGAGGCTAAAGACAAGAAGCTAGATGTGTCCAAGGTGAAGTGTTTTCACTGTCACGAACATGGGCATCTCGCCATTAACTGCCCATAGAAAAAGAAGAAAAAGAAGGCTACTGGAGCTACAGCTGGTGAGGCCCTTGCCTTACAATTTGAACTTGATTTCTCTTTTATCGCATGCTTGGTTTCAATCACAATGGGATTGGTGTGGTATCTTGATAGTGGTGCTTCCTTCCACATGACGGGAGATAAGGAGCTTTTTAGTGACTTGGAGGAGAAAGATTTCGAAATGCATATAGAGATGGGCGACGATGGATGATACAGTGCTACCAGCATTGGTACCATTACCTTTGAGAGGGAGTTAGGAAAGCCATTTCTTTTGAAATATGTTATGCATGTTCCAGGTCTAAAGAAGAACTTGGTCTCAGTCATGATGTTGGAGGAAAGAGGTTATGATGTTGTTTTCAACGATGGAAAAGATTTAATGCAACATAAAACAATGGGTCAAACCAAGAATATATGGATTTGAGTCAAGAATATATACAAGATGGAGGTAGATGGTTGCGCTGCAATGGTGGGAAAAGTAGAAGAAGTGGTGAGCCGAGATGAGGGCAAATTATGGCACATGCGATTGGGGCATCTTCACCATGGCACCCTGAAGATTTTGCAACAGATTTCTACTGGACTTCCCAAGAGTACACCTGCACAGATAGATTAGTGCATTTTGGATAGATAAGTCTTTCTTGCAGACAAGACAGACCTCCCAAGTGTCCTACGGACAACTAGCAACAAATGGACAAATAAAAACTATTTTCTCTAGATACTGTTTGATTTGGAATTAGCTATAATAGGGTTTTTAGAAACCTACTTGTAGTCCAACGCTGATCTTCTTTCCAGTGGCTTGAAGAAAGTCGCCGTCAAATATCTGCAATAAAAAACACAAGAAAAGATCAAAAGCACCTGCATAATAAAAATTAATTCATGAATCAAACATCTATCAAGATGATCAAGGAATTCAATAAATGAGATAATTAATTAAATAACCCATTAATGAAACATGATAAATAATCTATTTAACTAAGAACTCATTGAGAAAATGGTATTCATTCATATTATCTTGAAATAAAGAAGAGCCTTACAACCGCATCCACCTTGATGTTGTCCAGGTCTTCCTGGGGTCTGGAACAGGTGTTTCCTTTACTCTAACAAGCTTTGCACTCTCTCATCTAAAATGCATATGGGTGTGTAATCATTCCCACATAATGATCAGTTAAGAGAGTATGAGTCTCTACAGCATTTCTCCTAAAAAATTCTAAAAGTCTAACTCACTAACTCTAACTTCAACTAACTCTTGAAGCTGCACTATGGGTTCAATTTATAGGAAAAGAGAGGAGGTTATGGTTCCGTATAAGAAGGGATACAATTCTCTTTTGAAGGGATTAGGCTCCATAAATCAAGGGGTAGGCTCCCATAATGGAGGAATGAACATACATGATAGGAGTGAACCTTCGACCGGATAATTACTTCTAGAAGCTTCCAGATTTGACTGTTGAGCTTCTAAATGTTACTTTCTACCTTTGTTTTACCTTTTATAGGGGTCCGCACCCTTAATGAATAAAAAGTGCATTTAGCTCCGCATTACTTAGAGAAAAAAGGTGTGGCACCACAGGAAATGTTAAGAGAAAGTGCGGTACAAGTGTTTTTAAGACTTTTAAGAGCTTTTCTCTCAATTTCAAGGCTTGATTTTAGAAACTTTGATGTTGTAGACTTCCAAGGAGCAAAATGTCATGTCGATTAAATTTCAATGTAACAAATTGCCCCCTGAAGTGCGAAGTTTGAGAGCATTTGAAGAGTGATGTGCTTTATCATTTCAAGGATTAGCCTTTGGACACCCCAGTCGGAACCCTGTAAAAACATTCAATGCAAAACATATATATATATATATATATATATATATATAATCGTTGAGGTAGGTATTCCCATACTCAGACCAAAACTAACTAAACTTGTTCTAATACAGAAATGATTTTAATATTACATCAATAGTGTAGACACAACATGGATGCAACCATCCGTCTTGAATAGTCTACCGTACAATGGAATAATAAAAACTCCTCGTAGCTAAAACTCCTCGTAGCCTGGATGGTGGAAACTAGATCCAGGGTCTTGATTTCCGCTACCCAAACTAGTACGATTCTATCCATGCGATTAAATGTGTTGAAGTCGAACATGGTAGAGTCCACTTGATTACCAGTCAATGATGTGAACTGTTAACAAGTGTGAGAGAAACCACCAATAATGAAAAATGGCTCTCAAAGTACTCAGTACAATCCATAAAATGTGAATAAGTGATCTGAAGTTGAACATTTCACAGAATCATTCGATCGAAGGTCGATGATGCAATTTGTCGTCGAAGGAGAGAAACCTTCCATTAAGGCATGCAGATTCCAAGGTACTAACGGATTCTAGATCAACTTCCTAGATGACGAGCTGTCGTCGATAGAAAGTGATCTGTCGTAAGCAAGTTCACGACACGAAACCATAGATCAAGTTTTGAAGAAATTTTTTGCAAGGACTGACTCAGGGATGGTCAACGCGAATGGAGACAAATTTTTGCAGATGAATGGTTTGTTTGAATGTCCTCTTGAACACATAATGACATTGTATATGGTTTGGTGATAGTTTCCCTAAGATATTACCCAAAAACCGACCGAAGACCTTCAATTGGTTTGATTAACTGATAGGCAAGGGATTTTCCCAACCCAGGTAGAAGTGTGACAAAAAGTGTCGTGTTCAAGAGTGGTTTACTGCTTTTAAATCAAAGTGTAACAAATTAATTCATTTTCTCTCTTTTCTCCCACCATTTGTGGCAAGTACCTCTTTATTTTTGATAATATTGAGGAGGATAACATTTTCTTGATTATAAGCTCATCCTTCGGATGAGTCCAACTTAGTTTAAAATCGAACCCTAAGAAGGAGTGGTCCGTTCCTATTTGTAATCGACAGGTCCTTTATTGTTAAATTTTAACGAGTCCAGTATAGGAGAAACTCGGTGTTTTTCATTTTTAGGGAGTCAAAAGAAAAAACTTAAGAAAAATCCATGGGTGTAATTTTTCGTAAATTTAGTCTCTCAAGCCCGAAAAAGGATAGAACAATATAGGAGAGAACTCTATTGACCATGATTAGTCAATGTATACCTCTTTCGTAAATAGTCCATTTCAGTTCGGAAAAGGGGTAAACTTATACTGAAAGGACGAATGTTCATTTCCTTTAATGAGTTTGAATAGTCAAGTACTCAACAATCTTTTCATCTTTAGAGAGTCTGAAAAGGGCTTAAAAGATAACTCCAAGGTTTCGCTTTTTCGTAATTTTCAAGAGTCCGAAAAAGTGATAAAATTATACTCAGTAGTTTCACTTTTTCTGTAAATTTTAACGAGTTCGAAAAAGTGATAAAAATGTACTCATATGGCTGACTTTCAATTTAATTAATGAGCAGGAAAAAATGGAAAGAACTCGTCATTTTCATGTGTTTTACAAGAATGAAATATAGAAAAATAAACTCGGGATTTTCATGATTTTAATGAGTCTTGAAAATAATAATTGAAATCGACTCAATATAGGTTTCATTTTTACAAAAGCTTGAAACAGAGAAAAACTGTGCTTCAAATAGGTTTGTTTCATTTTTACACAAGCATGAAATAGAGAAAATTGTGCTTGAAAAATGTTTGTTTCATTTTTGCACAAGCTTGAAACAAAGGAAAAATCATGCTTGAAAGTAGTTTTATTTTTACACAAGCTTGAAACGTAGGAAAACTGTGCTTGAGAAAGGGTTTGTTTCATTTTTACACAAGCTTGAAACAAAGGAAAAATCATGCTTGAGATAAGTTTGAATTCCCCCCAAGCGTAACTTGCTACAGTGCATGCCCCCCCAGCTTCATTTCATTCAACTAAGTAGACTACTGGTTACTAAAGCTGGATGGAATGAAGGTTCATTTACGAGATCGGATGAAAGACTCGACTTGAATAGGAGAGGATTTGTTTCATTTTTTAACGAGCTTGACACAGGAAAAGAAATATGCTCATAGTGACCTGTTTCATTTTTTAACGAGGTTGACACAGTAAAAGGAACTATCCTCATAAACTACTATTTCTAATCTACCTACATAACCTACTAATTCATTTTTTAATGAGGTTGACACAGGAAAAGAACTTTCCTCATGGGTCTGTTTCATTTTTTAACGAGTTTGACATAGTAAAAGAACTATCCTCATATCTACTCTCTACAATCTACCTATATAACCTACTAATTCATTTTTTAATGAGGTTGACACAAGAAAAGAACTGTCCTCATGGGCCACTGATTCATTTTTTAACAAGGTTGACACAGTAAAAGGAAATTTCCTCTTGACCTACTGATTCATTGTTTAACAAGGTTGACATAGTAAAAGGAACTATCCTCATCAGACTTGTTTCATTTTTTAACGAGGTTGACACAGTAAAAGGAACTCTCCTAATATCTCTGTTTCATTTTTTAGCGAGGTTGACATAGTAAAAGGAACTCTCCTCACATCTCTATTTCATTTTTTACTGAGGTTGACATAGTAAAAGGAACTCTCCTCGCAGACTGATTCATTTTTTAACGAGGTTGACACAGTAAAAGGAACCATCCTCATTAATCACTGATTCATTTTTTAATGAGGTTAACACAGTAAAAGGAACTTTCCTCTTGGTATATGTTTCATTTTTTAATGAGGTTGACACAGTAAAAGGAACTATCGCCGCCATACTTGTTGATCATGGCTTCCAAATAGAAGAAACACATGTCAAGGGACGCATCTTGATCATGGCTTCCAAGAGGTCTTCATCAGATGGAAGAACAGTTCTCTGAAAGGAACACATGTCAAGGGACTCAAAAGGGATAAAAACATCACGTTCAAATAATCCCATAGAGTTTTCCATGTCAATTACCCGATCTAAGTCAAAGGAAGTCGAGTAAATATTGAGAGGCTCGCCTGCATCGATAACTGAAAACATGGGACTGGTTGCCACATAATTAACCCATGGCGGGGTAGATACCACTTTAGTATAAGGAACATATAGGGGTGTTGAATTTTTGGTAGTCGAATCAAGATTAGTGAATGAAAGTTGGTCAATAGTCACAATGTTTCCATTTTGAGGGAAAGGCATCACGCGAAAGAGTGTCGATATGACAACTTTCATTGCATAGACATAGTCTCGCCCAAGGAGTAAATTGAAATCCAAGGGGCCTCGAACTACCATAAGATCAATACAGACAGTTTTACCTTCCAAAGTAATATAAAAATTAGGAAGTATCCCTAAAGGTTCACTAATGGTTCTGTTAAAAGATTTCAGATTTTGTGTAACAGGCACAAGCTGAGGGGAACCCAAAGATTTCCAAGCAGTTGAGGATAAAATACTAACAGAAGCACCTTCATCTACATGTGTGTGACATACATTCTTACGACAAGCCTGCACAATTATTTGGAAAGGGATAGAAGAAGGAAGATGAGGTTTTGTTAGTCTATTCCAATCAAAGGAAAAGACCTCGGTACTTGGAGGGGGTTCTGTAGGAAAAGGTGAAATACCCCTTGGTGTAGAAGAATCTGATGTAACAAGAAGAACCTGAGCGGTATTAATTTCACTCTCTATAGGGAGAGTGGGATTGACCGAATGTGAAGTCGAATCAACCACTTGATCAACTAATGGATCATCAACCTAAGTGATATCAGTTTCACTCTCCAATGGAAGAGTGGGATTGACTGTACTTGGAATTAGATCAATCACTCCATCAGTTGACGGTAGGTTGGGAGAAAGTTTACGGTAACCAGTTGGAAGTTCTTGCTATGGAATAGTAAGGTTTTCCAACAATTTTGAGGCTTCATCTATGTGAGGGATAATGTGAGTTTGATGATTCCTTTTGCATAACTTACAAGGAAACCTAACTTTACCCTTTTTCCTAGGAACTTGACTATCACTAGTTGATGGATCAACCGTAAGTTGATGGGAATGTTATAACCATACTTCCAAGACCTTAGGAATACCAAGAAAATTGATAAGGAAGTGGTCACCCTCACAAAGATTGCAAGGGAATTTGGGTTTACGATGCATGTTGGAGGTTTCCTCAACACTACTAACACTTACAGCTATGGTTGGTTGGTTGACTTCTTTCTTCTCTTGTTTCTTCTTCTTCTTCCCTTTCTTCTTCTTCTTAGCCACCTAGTTACTAGCGTCAAGGCTTTTACCAAGCGAAGAGGAAGAAAGGGAGGAATAAATATTGGGCGAAGAAGGTAAAGGGTCAACAAAATGTTGGTGATGTTGAGATGGTGAACTCTATTGAGGTGAAGCATTTGGTTGAGGTGGAAAAATTTGAGTATTCGGGGCCAACGAAGTTGAAAATAACCATATCGATAAACCTATTGTAAATGCAGGTAGTGACAATGTAGCCATGTAAGGAGGAACAACATTTCCAAAGCAAGGAAAAGTACTAGGATTCTCGTTAAGCTTGGTTGGTAAATTCTGGAATAGTTGCCATTAGATTCAACTTCAGTGAATTTTATTAACAATTTAAAACTAAAATTAAAAATTCACAATTCACACCTATGGTCTCTAAAAGTAAAAAAAAAGAAATGAACACACGATATCAAATCTAGGAGTCAAACCACACACAAACAGTAGATTCCCGCACTAAAAACACTAGTTGGTGATGAAATCCAACATCGTAGAATTTTAATGTAGAAATGGTAGTTGGAATAGCTACCCTGACAACCTGCTTAATGAAATAGACCGGTGCAAGTTTCTCCACTATGCCATCTTGAGTGAAGATAACCCTCTGGAGAGTCCAAGTGAGTCTAGCCGACGTCTGCTCCAGGTACAGTGGGATCTTCCCTCCACCGTCACCTTGGGAAAGAATCCTAAATTTTATGGCCACTAAGGTTACCAACAGGAACAAATATACCTGGGGGAATAGTCTACAATCCGATACCCACACAAGGGCAAAGTAACGAAGCTCAATCCCCTTGAAGGCTCCTTGACATAATCCAAGGTTTACCGACAAGTGACCCCAAGCTCCTCAACAATGGTCAATCTGAGGTTTACCGTTGTTAATATGTGTATATCTTCGATCGTTCCCAATGAGGAAGGATTGATTACCTCACTAGTTCAGATATGATCTCGTGCTTGACTCCTTTAGGAGGAGCTTCCCAGAGCATACATGCTACTATTGGAATTTTTCCTACCACAAGATCAACTACTTGTTTGTTTTACTATCTTGGAGAGTTAACTAAAACCTATTCCAAGACACTAGCCTGAGCTATGTTGGTGGAAAGAGCCCTAAAAATGTAAAAATTACTAGATGAATTTTATTAAGCGCTGTGTTATTTAGGCTGTTATTACTCAAATGGTAAATGGATATGAAACCAATGTTGTTATGAGCCGACTCAAAACTAAATTCAATTGAATATGAGAATGTAATATTTTCAATTCGATGAATCCTAACTAAAGTAAGGAGAGAGTTTCCATTCACTTCCAACAATGCAAAAAATTGATCAATAAGAGAAAATATAATAAATTCCCTAATGCACTAATTTCATCAAGAAAAACTAATGCTAATCAATTAATTTTATTTATTTATATTTAATTTTTTTTTTTTTTTAATGTTTTAAAACAAGCATAAAAACATGTAAATTCAAATCAAAGAAAATGAACTAAATCTATGATCGATTTTTCCAGAATGTAAACTATGCAGTTGTAATCTATGCACAATTCACATGAAAACTATGCAAATGTAATCTATGCACATTTTTCATTCATATTCTAAAAATGACAATTCTAATTATGCAAATGTGATCTATGCAAGAGAATTCTAAAACACAATATGATTCTAATGTAATCTAAGAACTAATCAAGTGTAAGTAAAGAAAATTGGGTGAGAGTTCCAAAGATCAAAAAATAAAAACACTCAAAGACAATTAACACTCAAACATAATTAACACTCAAAGGGAAATTTTTTTGCAAAAACAAAAGGAAAAAGATGAAAATTTGTTAAGAGACTGAGAAAAACCTCGATGTAATGACCAAAGGAAATAAAATTAAGAATTTCTCAAAAAATAATATTCAAAACACCCAATTAACTTAATGGAGGCTAATGAGATTGTAAAATTGCTGAAAGAAATTCACACAAGGCTTTCTGACAGAAAATATAAGTCTGGGTATACGCTGAGAATCTAAAAAACTGATCGAGAAAAGATAATTTTAAATTTTTCTAAAAATTTTCATAGGGTCCGCAGGTTTCAATGTAAACAGGTTTGATCTCGCACTGTTTATACAAGAAAAGAGTGGATATGCCTGCACTGTTTCTAAAAGAAAAGTGCGGATACTAGAAAACTAAAAGAAAAATTTAAAAAACTCTAAAGCACTTTTCAAGGATTCTGCAGGAATAAATTACCCAAGCTAGTATCAAACAATCAAAATCAGAAAAAAAAAGTTTCACAAGTCAAAAATAAAAGAAATCGAAGTTCAAGATCCATTCCCCAATGGAGTCCCCATTTTGTTGGATGGATAAGTCATTCTTGCGGACAAGACAGACCTCCCAAGTGTCCTACGGACAACTAGCAACAAATGGATAAATAAAAAATATTTTCTCTAGATACTATTTGATTTGGAATTAACTATAATAGGGTTTTTAGAAACCTACTTGTAGTCCAGCACTGATATTCTTTCTAGTGGCTTGAAGAAAGTCATCGTCAAGGATCTGCAATCACAAACATAAGAAATGATCAAAAGCACCTGCATAATACAAATTAATTCATGAATCAAACATATATCAAGATGATCAAGGAATTCAAGAAATGAGATAATTAATTAAATAACCCATTAATGAAATGTGATAAATAAGCTATTTAACTAAAGAACTCATTGAGAAAATGGTTTTCATTTGTATTATCTTGAAATAAAGAAGAGCCTTACAACCGTGTCCACCTTAATGTTGTACAGGTCTTCCTGGGGTCTGGAACAGGCGTTTCCTTTACTCTGACAAGCTTTTCACTCTCTCAGCTAAAATGCATATGGGTGTGTAATCATCCCACATAATGATTAGTTAAGAGAGTATGAGTCTCTGCAGCATTTCTCCTAAAAAATTCTCAAAGTCTAACTCACTAACTCTAACTTCAAATAACTCTTGAAGCTTCACTATGGGTTCAATTTATAGGAAAAGAGAGGAGGTTATGGTTCCATATAAGAAGGGATAAAATTCTCTTTTGAAGGGATTAGGATCCATAAATCAAGGGGTAGGCTCCCATAATGGAGGAATGAACATACATGATAGGAGCAAACCTTCAACTAGATAATTACTTCTAAAAGCTTCCTAATTTGACTTCTGGGCTTCTAAATGTTACTTTCTACCTTTTTTTTACCTTTTACAGGGGTCCACACCTTTAATGAATAAAAAGTGTGTTTAGCTCCACATGATTTAGAGCAAAAAGGTGCGGCACCACAGGAAATGTTAAGAGAAAGTGTGATACAAGTGTTTTTAAGACTTTTATGAGCTTTTCTCTCAATTTCAAGGCTTGATTTTAGGAACTTTGATGTTGTAGACTTCCAAGGGAGTAAAAAAACTTCATGGTGACAAATTTTAGTGTAACAGTGCAAGGGATGTACTATGGGTACTTTTGTATAGACCGCCTTTCATGAAAATGAGAACCGTGCTTCAGTGATCTTGGAGAGAGTTCACATAGGCGTGTGTGGGCCATTCTCAGTTGCTTTGACAACAAAACATGGGTATTATGTTATTTTTTTTATGACTATTCTCGTAGATGCTATATCTTCTTCATGCAGAAGAAGGATCAAACATTCTCAAATTTTTATGAGTTTAAAGCATTGGTGGAGAAAGAATTGGGGAAGCAAGTGAAGGCTCTATAGAGTGATAATGGTTGTGAATATATCTCGAATGAATTCAAATACTTCTGTAGCAAATAAGGAATTTGAAGAGAGCTCATAGCGCCTCATAACCCACAACAAAATGGGGTTGTGAAGAGGAAGAACATAACAATCGTGGGTGTTGCACGAGCTACGTTGAATGATTAAGCCCTACCAATGCACTTGTGGGAAGAAGCATGCAACATTGCAGTTTATGTGAAAAACAGTTGTCCTCATAGAGTACTTGGCATGAGTACACCTAAAGAAGCTTTTATTGGTAAGAAACTGGATGTTTCTCACTTTAAAATTTTGGCTCATCTATTTATGTGCATGTGACCAAGAACATTAGGAAGAAGCTGGAGCCAACTGCTGAATTTGGGATATTTGTGGGGTACACAGAAACACCCCATAATTATCGTGTGTATTTTCCAAATAGTCGAATTACTGTAGTGCGACGGGATATAAAATTCAATGAGGAGAAAGCCATGAATTTGTCTCTTGAGAGGGAGCTAGACTTGCATGCAGAGGAGGAACTTTTGGTTCCCAAAGATGAGCCTCTAGATGTGGATCAACCATAGGAGGAGGATCATGGAGTGGAGGAGTCCACTCACGTAGAGCCAAACATTAGAATAGGAAGAAGGCATACCACAGAAGCTAAGAGGATGAAGCTTGACGCGGCACAGAATGTAGGAGTCCCTGCTTCACAGCACAGACAGAGACAGTCTCCTAACCATTTCACTGGATACATGGCTCTCATTAGCAAATGTATTGTGACAAAGCCATCCTCCTTTCAGGAAGCAGTGCAGGAGCCCACATGGGTAGTTGCAATGGTGGAGGAGTATGACTCCATTTTTAGAAACAGTGCTTGGGAAATTGTTCCAAGCCCAGTTGATAAATCAGTGGTAGGTTCAATATGGATCTACAAGGTAAAGCAAGATGCTGATGGGAGTGTTGAGAAGTATAAGTCAAGATTTGTGGCATGGGGCTTCTCACAGATTGAGGGGATTTATTATGAAGAAACCTTTGCACCTGTCGCACGGTATTCTTTCATAAGGACCATCCTTTCTCTCTCAGCGCAGATGAGTTGACACATTCATCAGATGGATGTGAAGATTGTGTTCCTTAATGGGATCATTGAGGAAGAAGTGTACATTGAGCAGCCTAAAGGATTTGAGATCTTTAGCAGCGAGTCACATGTATGCAGACTCAAAAGAGCTCTGTATGGGCTGAAGCAAGCACCTCGTGCTTGGTACACTCGGATCGACATCTATTTCACTGGACTTGGCTTCACCAAGGGTGAGGCGGATGCAAACCTATACCAGACTGTGGTGGAGGGTAAGCTTTTAATCATTGTTCTTTATGTTTATGATTTAATATTGACTGGTGATGAGCAAATAATACACTCATGCAAGGAGGACCTTGCAAAGGAGTTTGAGATGAAGGATATGGGCCTCCTTCACTATTTCCTTGGATTGGAAATATGGCAGCGATATGGTGAACTGTTTGTGTCTCAAGGCAAGTATGCAAGGGAGATACTCAGTAAGTTTCACATGAAGGGCTGAAAATCCATGGATACTCCTCTTCTAGTAAATTAGAGGAAAGAGGATGCTACATTGGCAAAGGTAGTGTATGCTATTGTCTATCGACAGTCGGTGGGTTTGCTCATGTATTTAGTTAATACAAGACCGGACATATGCTATGTGGTGAACCATCTTAGCCAAGCGATGGTTAAGCCTACCAAGCTCTTTTGGAAGGTGGGTAAGCATGTCTTGAGATATCTTAGGGGCACATCTTAGTATGGCTTATGGTACAGACATACGGATGAGGTAAAGTTGCATGGCTTCACGGATGCAGATTGGGCAGGCAACCCAACGGACAGAAAGAGCACACCAGGAGGGATTTTCAGTATCATATCTATAGTTGTTTCTTGGTACAAAAGTAAATATAGATCCGTGGCACTCATTTCAGTGGAAGCAGAATACATGGTAGCAAGTCAAGCTGCATGTGAGGTTATTTGGATGAGGAAGATCATGGTCGGTTTGTTTAGTTCTCATTTAGATCCTACACTGATTCATTGTGATAATCAGAGTTGCATTAAACTCTCGATTAATCTTGTGTTTCATGATAGATCTAAGCATATAGATATCTGGTATCATCATATCAGAGATTGTATGTAGCAGAATATCATGTTTCTTTAGTACATTCCTACGGAAGATCAGTATGCAGATATTCTGACAAAGGTGCTCACCAGGAGAAAATTCGAATACCATAGAGGTAGGATCGGGGTAAAGGATAATCCCTTTCTTGTTGAGAGGGAGTGTTCAGATTCAATAAGATGATGATCCTAGTGAAAAATAAGCACCTACACTAGGTGGGGCTCGCAGGCTATTTTTAGGTGTATGTCTATTTTTAGAATGTTGAGAAAAATTTATTTATAGCAGGAGTCTATTTATATACGGTTGAGAAAATTCTATTTATATATGAGTTTCTATTTTTAGATGTATGGGCGAAGTCTATTTATAGATCACATGTCTAAAAATAGAATGCATGTCAATTATTATTAGCCCTTAATAATAATCATACAATAAATAACAATCTATTCTCTTGAAGCACTTTATTTCAGTTAACTGATGTGGAAATCCAGTCGACTGAAGGAATTTCGAGTTCTAAGGTTGGTTGGTGGGACATGCAAAGTGGACTTCGTTGTAACTAAATGATAAAAAGTTGTAACAGAGTTTGAAGAGTAGTTATGTGAGTTGTTATTTAGTTTAAATCAGTTAAGTGAGTTAAACTCAGTTGTGCTAGTTGTAACTAATGATACACTAGTGAGAGATCAATGAATTAAATATTAAATCAATTCAAAAGTAGTGGTCTCACATGCAACTAAAGAAATACTACTGTTAACTACATGCATGTCAGATCCAGTGGAGACCGAGTGGAGAGATAGGTGAAAGGACCTGGTTAACTATAAGTTGTGACTATAGTGTTGTAATCAATGCAAATACACACACATTGGAGATTCCAATGAGGATTGCGTGGTCAAGGGAAGGCAAGGTCAAATTCATTCAGGTATCTTCTTCAGTAGAGATTGCGCAGTGGAGACAGGATATCAGGAGGCAGTAAATTGGTGCATGTGTGAGCCAATTTTTGTATGCCAATGTGAGACAATTGTATATTGTACTGAGAGATATTGGAGTAGAGCTTTGTGTGAGATTGTTTCATGATCCATGATATACATAATATATGATAGTTGGGGTTTTTAGCTTTAAGATTTCCCGGTAAAAACATCTTGTTATGTAAGATTGATTTTTCTTCATGTGTTTGCAATTGGCGATTAAATTTCCACAAAGAATTAAGTAGAAGGATTATGTATTTAACAGTGGATATAATTTTTAGATCAGGATAGTCTAGTAATACATCACAGTATTTTTAAATTTCTACACTTTTCATATGAGACAATTCCAGTATTTGGCTAGCTTAGGAAGCTGTACCGAGAGGTGAAAATAGAGTACATGATCACTAGTAAGGATAAACCTAAGAATCACTTGATTCACTCTATACGTACTGATTTAGGATCATTTAGATTGTATATTGATAGTGTTACTGATGATTTATAGATTCAACTTGTAGAAGGTGAAGAAATTTTAGAGTTAACAAATAGTGTACCAGCAGTCTTGAAAGAAGAAAATGGAAATCAGAATTCAGAAAAATTGTAGCAAAACGATTTAGAGAAAAATATAAAAGAGTCATATTAGGGTTCAGTTGAATTAGAGAAAGGTAAATATCAGGTTGAGACAGCCGATAAGAAAGAATAAGAAGTTCCGTCTGCAAAATTTCAGTTTCCCGATGATGAGGAAGGTCTTTGGACAATGGATTTTGATGGTGCTTTGGGGAAAGATGGATCTGGCATCAGAATCTGGGTCTGTAGCCACATACATCAGTTAGAAAAAGTCTCAAGGAATGTAAGATTATGTTCCTACAAGCTAGCCTTTGATTTCTCTAACAATGAAGCTAAGTATGAGGCCTTGATCACCGGTCTCCGAATTTTGAAAAGGCTAGGTGCAAAAAGAATCACAGTATATGGCGACTCCAAGTTGGTAATAAAATAGGTAAAATGGGAGCACCAGGCTAAACATCCTAGGATGAGAACTTATCGAAATGTTTTTCTTTATGTTTTGAAAATTTTTCCAGAATATAATTTGTCTTTGATTCCTAGAAGTCAAAATTTCATGTCTGATTCACTTGCCACAATGGCTAGTCATTTTAAAATTCCAATTCATTCCACTAAGAATTTTGAAATTCATGTGAAGCATCGCTAGGCTGTCCCTGAAAATCTCAGATATTGGCAAGTATTTTAGGATGACAAACAGATTAATAATTTCTTGCAGAATGAAGAGGATTTTTCTAAATCCCACATGGATGAAGTGTACAACGAAGATGATCAAGTAATTGAGGTTGCTGAAGTTGAAGTGCTACAGTTGAAGGAAAATAACATTCCACAAGGTTTAGAGCCTTTGGAGGAGTTGTTTGATCACGATGATGTGGCCAAAAATCCCACAAATATGGTCCCCATAGAAATAGGTGTCGAAGATGTGAAAATTGGTACATCAGAGAAACCCAAGATGGTCAAGCTATCAAGATCCTTGTCCCCTGAGTTGAAAGGTAAATACACAGCTCTATTGAAAGAATTTTCTGATGTGTTTTCATGGAAGTATTTAGATCTTAAGGTGTACAACAAATATATCATCCAACACACCATCCCAATCAAGCCGAATAAAAAGCCTTTTAGCCAAAAGTTGAGGAGAATCAATCCCAAGTTGTTGCCATCGATTGAAAAAGAGGTAAAAAAATTTTACAAAGCTTGTATCATAGTTCCTATTTTATTTTTAGATTGGATGTCTAATCTTGTGCCAGCTAGAAAGAATATAAGAGAGATTCGTCTCTGCATTGATTTCGGAAATCTCAACAAGGTATCATTAAAAGACAATTATCCTTTTCCAAATATGGATCACATCGTGTAGAGGGTTGTTGGAGCTTCAAGGATGCCACTTCTTGATGGATATTTGGGATACAATTAGATCTTTGTGCATGAAGATGACCAAGAGAAGATAACATTCACCACGCCATGGGGTACCTTCATGTACACAAAGATTCCATTTGGGCTCAAGAATGCGGAGGATACTTTTTAGTGTGGTATGGACATCACTTTCTTGAATGAGAAGGATGTGTTTCTTATTGTTTACCTTGATGATGTCACTGTATTTTCACAGTCAGATGATGAGCACTTGCACCATTTGAGGATAATATTTCAGAAATGCAGAAAATTCGACATCTCGCTAAAACTGAAGAAAATTTGATTTGCCACGGAGGAAGGAAAATTACTTGGGATATTAGTTCAAAGGATAGTATTCACATTGATCCCTTCAGGATCGAAGCAATTCAACAATTATATTTCCCATGGAACAAGAAGGAGATTCAACCTTTCAATGGAAAGATAAAATTTTTGAGGAGATTCATTCCCAATCTCGCTGAGCACCTAAGAGATATGATGGATATGCTAAAGAAGGACAGCGAGGTAATATGGTTAGAACATGCTAAGAAGTCATTTAATTTAGTGAAATTTTCTTTAACATGTGCTCCCACACTGATCATCCCTGATTATACTTTATATTTCATAATATTTTCATTCGCTTCTGAGCACTCGTTGGTTGTCGTAATTATGCAGAAGAAAGATTCCAAGATGGAGAAACCGATTGAATTTTTCAGCCGGACCATAAGAGATGCAGTGCTAAGATATAACATAATTTAGAGGAAGACTTATCCTTGGTGAAATCACTGAATATATTCTAGGTATACATTTTACATTCTCATATCCTAGCCTATGTTCCAAATGTAATGGTAAAGGATGTGTTGATGCAAACAGACCCAGAAGGGAGGCGACGAAAATGGATTACAACTATGCTTGAGTATGATTTGGAGATCAAGCTGACGAAGTTGATCAAGGGGCAGGGTTTGGCAAAGCTGATGGAAAATTCAAATCTACATGCGCTGGATATAAATCTGATTTTTGCACTTTCTGAGGAAGAAGTTGGTGAATCGATGACACGGGTATCTCAAATTTTTCTCTCATCACCTTGGTATGCTGATATAGTTTATGTTATGAAACATTTAAATCCTTTGGTAGGTGTTTCTAAAAGCAGAGCTAGATCATTGAAATCAAAAGCTTTGAAGTATTGTACCTTAGACAATTTGTTACATTGAAAAGACCTGGGAGGTGTCTTGCTGAATTGTCTCATTGAAATTCAAGCGAAGGAAGTCATGAGTGATTTCCACAAGGGTTATTGTGGCGGCCATTTATTTTGGAAGGCCACAACAAAAAAAATCTTAAGGGTTGGTTTCTATATTGGAAGACCACTCTTTTTGCTGATGTGTACAAGAAGGTGATGAGCTATCACGAATGTTAATTTTTCCAAAAAAAGAGGAAGTTTCTCCCGCTACATTTACAATGCAGGCACCATTTAAGCAATGGGGTCTTAATTTCATCAGTGAGATCAATCCTTCATCATCTTCCCAAAACAAGTGGATTCTAACGGCTACAAATTATTTTACGAAGTGGATTGAAGCAATCCCAATGAGGCAAGCAACTGATTTGGTTATTGTTCAGTTTTTGGAGTCTAATATCTTGTCCAGATTTGGTTGTCCGCAGAAGATCATCACAGATAACGTAGTTTCTTTCAAATCCAAAAATATGGTGGAGTTTTGTGAGAAGTATAATATCAGTTTTGGACATTCGACGACATACTATCCACAAGGTAATGGTTTGGCCAAGTCTTCAAATAAATATTTTTTCTGCATTATAAAGAAGATGCTAGAAGTAAACAATAAAAATTGGCATAAGAAGCTCATCAATGCCTTATGGATAGAAAAAGTAAGAAAAAATAAGTCTATAGGTATGTCACCGTTTGAGTTAGTCTATGGGATTGATACAATATTTCCTACTTCTCTAGTTGTCTCGGTCATGAAGATGTTGTAGGAAATTTGCATCGAGCTAAATGATGCTTAGCGGTGGATAAATCAAATGATCCATTTACAAGAAACGAGGGAGGAGGTGTTTGAAAACACTTCCAAGCTTTAGGAAAGAATCAAGAAAGTGTATGGTTGCAAGACAAAGGAGATGAATTCAGCATTGGTGATGTAGTCCTCTATTGGGATGCTCAAAATGAAGACAAGGGTAAGCACGGTAAGTTCGTGGATTTATGGAAAGGGCCATACAAGATTTCATCTTCAAGAGGAAAACATGCTTACCTATTAGAAGGAATGAATGGATAATATTGCGGAGGAGGATCAGTCAATGGTAGGCTTCTAAAGCACTACCTATTTTTATAAGAATTCTGAAAACTTTCACTATCATTGTACATATTAGTTTACTTTTTTCTATCGAAGTGTGTGTTGAAGTTTGCAACAAGAAACAGTGAAGGAGGCATCCTAAAACATCATCCTTGATCCTAGTTGGAAAATAATCACCTAAACTAGGTGGGGCCCACACAGGCTATTTTTAGGTGTATGTCTATTTTTAGACATGGTGAGCATATTCTAGATGTAGCAGGATGCTATTTGAGATGGTTGGTCAAATGTGAAAAATATATGAAATTCTATTTTTAGAAGATTGGGTGAACTCTATTTATAGATCGCTAATCTAAAAATAGATGCATGTCGATTATTATTAGCTCTTAATAATAATCAGAAACTAAACAACAACTTATTCTCTTGGAGCACTTCAGTTCAGTGCAAAGATGTGGCACATCATCTGACATAAGGAATTACACAATTCCTAAGGGTTTAATGGAGCTAATGCATGGAGGACTCAATTAGAACTCAAGTGGCAGAGTTATGACACAATTGGAAGAAGTAGTTATGTATTTGTATTCAGTTTAACTCAGTTAGACTCAGTTGAGCTAGTTGTATCTAAGTCTAATTGATTGATACACTAGTGAGAGTGGAGTGAATTAATTAGTTAATTAATTCACAAATAATAAATCATTAATCAACTGAACAATGCATCAGTTAACTACAGTGCATGGCAGTTTCAGTGGAGACCTAGTGGAGAGGTAGGTGAAAGGGCAAGATGGACTATCTATTGTGACTACTAGTGATGCATGAATTGCATATACATATACATTGGAGTTGCCAATGATAATAACGCAGTAAATGAGAGTGGGGATTACATTGAATTGGTATTTGTAATCAGCTTGGATTGCACAGTGGAGGGAGGCTAGCAGGAGGCAAAGATTGGTGCATGGATTTGCAAGATTGGTCTTGATTAGTGTATGACGATTGTACTGTACTGAGGGCTTGTGATAAGCTTTGTATGCTTTGTATTCTTTGTATGATATTTTCATATGATATCCATGTTACATAATATATAGTTGTAGTTTTCCGCTTCAGGCTTTCTCGATTAAAAACTGTGTTATGCGCGATTGAATATTTTTGTTTATGTTTCACATGTGTGTGCAATTAATTTTTCCGCAATAGATTAAAAAGTGGAATAGATTCAATATATTGCATAAAGTTAAATTTTGTGAGATCAGGTGGATCTAGGATATATGCATGCTTAGTACATATAATTTCTACATGGTATCGAAGCATTGTTGATTGAATATTGCAATTGTGAAGTGAGTTTGTGCTAGTGGATAATTCGAATTTGCTGCAAGAGTTTCTTGGTGTGACAGTTGAGTATACATTGAAATGTATTTCAATGAGTTGAGGTTGGAGTATGTACTCAAGGGAAAATCTAACTACATAGCCTAGAAGGACAGGATGGAGGCGGTGCTTGAAGATAACGGCTTGAAGGAATTCATCGAGAGAGATGTTTCTAAGCCCACTTCGGCGGATGCTGCAGTACTTGACGCATGGAAAAAGAAGACCGAAAAGACTAGGAGGATTCTGTTGGAAGGTGTGAAGGACCATATTGTGTCCAGAATTCACGGGAAAGCCACTCCATATTCTATGTGGAAGGCTTTGACATATTTGTTCCAAAGCAGAAGCGACCAGAGGAAGTTGGCGCTTAAAGAAAAGCTTGGAAAAATAAAAATGGAGAAGAATGACACTATTCTGGTATACTTGACAAAGTTTGTCCAATGCAGGAATGAGCTTGGGAGTGTAGGAGTTAGTGTTGATGATGATGACTTGGTGAGCTTGGTTCTCCTTGGGCTTCCGAAGAGTTGGCATAGCTACGAAGACTTTATCAATGGACAGGAGAAACTACCAGGTTGGGAGCGACTTTGGTCGGATCTTGCGCAGGAGGAGTTAAGGTGAAGTACCAGGGATGGATCTTCATCAAAGCATGATGATGAAGAGGATTGCACTTTGTTTTCCAAGGCAAAGAAGAATAAGGGGAAGAAATTTCATTCTATATCTGAGGCCGGTGAAGATGGCAAAGAGCGTGACATGTCCAAAGTGAAGTGTTTTCACTGTCACGAACATGGGAATTTCGCCACTAATTGTCCACATAAGAAGAAGAACAAGATGGCTGCTGGAGCTGTAGCTGGTGAGGCTCTTGCCTTGCAATTTGAGCTTGACTTCTCATTGATCGCATGCATGGTGTCTAGTGCATTGGGATTGGGGTGGTACTTCGATAGTGGTGCTTCCTTTCACATGACGGAAGATGTGAACCTTTTCAGTGACTTGGTGGAGAAAGATCTCCAGTTGCATGTTGAGTTGGGCGAAAATGGATGATACAATGAGACCAGCATTGGTACCATTACCTTTCAGATGGATTTAGGTAAACTCATTATTTTACAAGATGTTGTGCATGTTCTAGGTTTAAAGAAGAATTTAATCTCATTCACAATGTTAGAGGATAAAGGCTATGATGTTGTCTTTAGTGAAGGAAAATTTTTCCTTCGGTACAAAGCAATAGGACATGTCAAGAAGGTTGGGATTCGAGCTAATAATCTCTACAGACTTGAAGTAGATGGGATTTCTATAGAGCTTCCTACTATTTGGAAGTGCAAGAAAGACATGCAATTGAAGCTTGAGAGGGAGCAAGATTTTCATGCAGGTAAGAGTGAACCTCAGGATGTGGAGCAGCCACAAGATGAGGATCATGGAGTGGGAGAAACCACTCATGCAGAGAAATTTTGTTCTAGATGGGCAAAGGGAGTGCATGCAACGATACCACCAGGTGAGAGGTGGGGCGACATGCATGAGTAATCCCAAGAGGAAATTTATGGGCAGGATTCATTGAGATGGTGTGGATCTCATGAATTGCACCTGGCTACGAGGCACCCATAGAGCAGCAGTAGCATGAGCAGTTTGATTGATGTAGGTAGATCAAAGTGACAGTGTCGGATACTGGAGCGTGGTTCAGAGTTGACAACAAGTGCAGAGTACATGGGCGCAGAGTTCAACAACGCAATGGTTTCCTGAAGACATGTGCAATAATTAAGCAGAAGCCGAAGAATTTGATGACAAATGCATTATACTGATTGAGTTATTTGGAGCCTTTCAGTTTCACAAGTGTTGCAGCAAGAGTTGCAGAGCGTATGCATGGAGTTGCAGGGTGCTTGCAAAGGTTGCAAGGCGAATGCATGAAGTTGCATGTCGCATGCAAAGACAGTCCTTTCTTGTTGAGAGGGAGTGTTTAAGTTTGCAACAAGAAACAGTGAAGGAGGTATCCTGAAACATCATCCTTGATCCTAGTTGGAAAATAATCACCTAAACTAGGTGGGGCCCACACAGGCTATTTTTAGGTGTATGTCTATTTTTAGACATGGTGAGCATATTATATATGTAGCAGGATGCTCTTTGTAGATGGTTGGTAAAATGTGAAAAATAGATGAAATTATATTTTTAGAAGATTGGGTGAAGTATATTTATAGATCGCTGATCTAAAAATATATGCATGTCAATTATTATTAGCTCTTAATAATAATCAGACACTAAACAACAACTTATTCTCTTGGAGCACTTCAGTTCAGTGCATAGATGTGGTACATCAACTGACAGAAGGAATCATGCAATTCCTAAGGATTTACTAGAGCTAATGCACGAAGGACTCAGTTAGAACTCAAGTGGCAGAGTTATGACACAGTTGGAAGAAGTAGTTATGGAGTTGTATTCAGTTTAACTTAGTTAGACTTAGTTGAGCTAGTTGTATCTAAGTCTAACTGATTGATACACTAGTGAGAGTGGAGTGAATTAATTAGTTAATTAATTCACAAATAATAACTCATTAATAAACTGAAAAATACATCATTTAACTACAATTCATGGCAGTTTCAGTGGAAACCCAATGGAGAGGTAGGTGAAAGGGCAAGATGGACTATCTATTGTGACTAACAGTGATGCATGAATTGCATCTACATATACATTACAGTTTCCAATGATAATAACACAATCAATGAGAGTTGGATTACATTGAATTGGTCTTTGTAACCAGCTTGGATTGCACAGTGGAGGCAGGCTAGCAGGAGGCAAAGATCGGTGCATGGATTCGCAAGATTGGTCCTGATTAGTGTATGACGATTGTACTGTACTGAGGGCTTGTGATAAGCTTTGTATGCTTTGTATGAGATTTTCATATGATATCCATGTTACGTAATGTATAGTTGGTGTTTTCAACTTTAGGATTTCCCGATTAAAAACTGTGTTATTTGCGATTGAATATTTTTGTTTATGCTTCATATGTGTGTGCAATTAATTTTTCCACAAGAGATTGGCAAGTGAATAGATTTAGTATCTTGCATAAAGTTAAATAGTGTGAGATCAGGTGGATCTAGGATATATGCATGCTTAGTGCATATAATTTCTATAGTGTGAAGGAGTTGATCATCGAAGTTTGGAGCCCGAAGTGAACGCCATAAAATTTCTATGATTGGCTGATGATTTCTAAGAAAAGTAAGTTTTTTTTTTTTTCCAGTTCAAGTCAATTCAATTTGTCAATTAGTTTTCTGTTTCGAGTTTGGTATTTTTATTTTGACTCCATGACCAATGGTTAGGCTACTTGGTCTACGATGTTATTGACACCTCCTAGGAGCTACCATCCCCAGTTGGAGCCAATGTTATTTTCAGTTAGTTCTACTTGTCACCAGTGATCAAATGAGCTCTTTCAAAAAAACAATTAGGGTGTTGAGTCAAATTTTTATGGTTTCAGTAGGTTTTCAAATAAAAATTTGGTCACTCGCTAATGTGTCTAAGACTATTAATGCTCCTTCCAAAAAAAATTCACCTACTATTCATTATCATCTCTCAGTTATATGAGTCATTATTTCAAGGTCTCCATATTAATTTTAGTCATGCCATCATGGTCTTCAATCAGCTTAGTGAATTCATTAGGAAGTTAGGGTTTAGGTCACCAAAATCAATCATTTCACCAATAAATCTAAAAAATGAAGGAGTAGTACTAGGGTTTCTACTCAATAAAGTCTGTTTCAAAGTGTAATTTATGTTTGATAAGATGTAATAAGTCATAAATGTTCCTAAGCTACACAAAAAGTTCCAAAGCTACATATTGTTCAAAACAAAAAGAGAAAATCATGTGGTGGGCCAAACCACTACTATGTAGAAAATTGAATCTTACAAGCTATAAAATACCATTTCATTCATTTTTCTCATTCATTCTATTGAAGAAGAGATCTCACTCTACCAACGCAACCTTAGCACTTCAGAATCCAAGAAGACCCTAAACAAGTGACCACGAGCTACCACGCTTCGTTTAGGAGGTGCCACGCTGCATTTTCTTTCCAAGAGGAGAAAATTCAGTTTCCAAAGCTTTGAAAATATTATCCAAGTGTTATTCAGGGTTATACAAGTAATTTTAAGCCTTTGAAACCTCCCTTTCAGTTTATTTTCCTTGATTTCATGGGGTAACTCCTCCATGAAGCCCCACACTCCGTTTTGTTGGAGAGCTTCTATTTTCAAATTTTCAAGTCAAATTAACCTTCCCATAGTGATTTTTTCTTTCCTCACACTCAAAGAAAATCCCTATACCCCTCACACCCCATCACTTTCACTCCCTAAGCCCCTACACCTAAAACCTAGCCCCTACACCACAACATCATCCCTATGTTGTGTTTTTTGTAGTCTCCTAGACCTAGGACCGTGTTAAATTTACCTAGGCCTAGTCCTACCCTAATTACCTCCCTTTACACTTCCTAAACCTTCCTAATACCATTCCCTACTTCCCTAATTTTTCCCATCGCCATTTCTCTCTCCTAACCCCTCAATCCTACTCCCTTTCTCCCTTCCCTTGTTTTTCACTATTAGAGTTTTTCCCTTTCAAAGTACATATGGAGGGAGATAGGAGGCCTTAAAATAATGGAGGCAAAATGTCAAAATATGAACCGATAAACACTCATGAGTTAATTTATTCACCATTGTGAAAGCAGTGTTTTCAGAGTGTAGGGTGTCTTCCATTTTGTGAGCATGTTGAAAGAGTTAAATACCATGCTAAATTGACTAATTTGTTTGCCACTCATCTCAAGAAGGATAAGGTCATAATTGCAAGAGTTACATTCACTACATCAACTGATGTAAGATAATATGCCACAAGGATACCCAATCATAGTGAGAAATGGTTCAAGAATCAAGCCCTAGAGGTCCAAAACTACAAGCCTTACCTTAAAAGACATTATCAAAACAAGATCAAGAAGGTTTTTCCCGTTGGGCAGCTCCTTGAGAAGTATATGCCACTGATGAAGATCATAATGAAGTACTTAAAATTTGAGGGAAGATTTTCTAGACTATACAGGTACCATGTTAGACTACTCATGCATTTCACAGGGGTAAACGCACTCAATTTTCCCTACTACCTCTATAGAAGTTTGAAAAAGATGGTAGAAAAGTTTTAGGATAGGAAAAGTGATCATGAAGTTAGCCTCTTTCACCATGCTCTCCTAAAAATTGTTGTTTTACTCTAGCTTGAACAAAATAACATCACTTGGGAACTTTCATGCAATCGGATGTCTTTTTTCCTTCTGTTAGTCAGCCTACTAGCCCTAGCTCACCATCAACACCATCAGTACCATCTAATCATATGGAGGTTGGATCATCTAGCATAGTTCTAGTGATGAGGAGGATTAAGGTCACTTAGAAATATCAAAGAAGCATAAGGCTTGTGTTTTCTCAACAAATTGATGAAGGGGCCAAGCCTACATCATCGGAACAGGGATCACCATCACATAATGAGGCATCTTTGCATGATGAGGAGCCCATCTATCATGACACTGATATAGTGGACTTGGAGGCCAGTGAAGAGCATGAAACCCTAGAGCAGGTCATCTAGGAGAAGGATGCTCAAATCATGGAAATCAAGGACAATTTGGCAAGGGCTAATTTCATAATTTCCTTCCTAGGGCAGGAGAACAATCAATTGAATGTAAAGTTGTTATTTTTAGAGAAGAATCAGTTTAAAGCTAGTATGCAAGATTTAAAGGGAAAGTTAGTGGTTGAAATTGAATATTCAGATAATCATGAAGGGTAGGTGACAAGGAAAATTACAAGGACCATGGGTCTCCGAAGGGCACTTCAGAAAGAAAGAAAACAAAATCCACCAGTTGAAGAGTTGACATTTGAAGAAAGGATAGCCATGGAAATCAATGAAAATAGAGAGCTCTGGCTTGAAAACGTGAATTTTCACTTATAGAATCTCCTTGAAAAATCCAATAGAGAAAAAAAGTTGCAAATTCATATGGCTACCCACTACTACACTAGGAATCAGGTTTTCAAAGTTAAAGTCAAACAATTGCAAGCAGAACTAAAGGAAACTGTAATCAGCCAAAAGGATAAGGGTAAGTTAGACATGTTTGTTGATGCTTCTATAATAGCATCATGCACACCATATCAGAGCTTCATCTAACATTTCTGGACCAATTTTGAAACATTTTGGTAGAAATTTTGAATTTTTGTGAATTTTGGTGAAATTTGGCAATTTTTGAAAATTGTCCCACTGGCAAAAAAGCAGCGTGGGCCATGATGTGGTTTAGTTGGGGAGGTCCAATGGATGAAATTATTACATGGGTGGATACCTCTTGGCCTATACATCAATCCTAGTTATCATAAAAACCTTGTAATAAAATTTTGGAGGGTAAATATTCTCAAAAACCATCAAAAAATGACCTTTCTGCCCTCTTTTGGATGCCACAATATGTTTTCTGAGTAGCCTTGCGAGATTGAGGATTTGGAAGGCTAGAAGCAAAATTTTTGAGTACTTAAAGAGCCTATAATGTATCATAAATCTAGATATACGACAGTAACTTTCATATTAACGTTTGGACACTGAGAAGGCCTCCAAAATGCCATTCTCCCAACCACGTTGGGTTTTCTCCAGGCATGCTACGTTTTCTCCTGCATTTGTTGCGTTTTATCCAATATGTGATTTTGCACAGTCAGTTTGACCAATCTTGAATTTTACTCATGTAATTGATGAATGATGATGATGTAATTATGTCATGAAGTGTAATTAGGCGGATGAATAGTAAAGTAGGGTAGATGCACGCTAGTAATCTCAAAAATGGTCAAAGGAATCAGTTTGTGTATCTTGGGGAGAGGTTAGAAACCTCCCTAGTCTTTAGTTTTTAGGTGAGAGGATCAAGTGATCAGCTCCACAACTCATGGATTTGACCCCTAAAAGAGGGGAAATGATATTTTTTCTATATGTATGCATTTCTTAGTCATTCTTATGGTTGGACATCAGAGGTTTGAGACCATTGTAGCTTGTGCTTCAGCTTTTATTCATAAATTCAGAGGAAGAGTTGCATTTGTTATCTAGAAATTCGTGTGCAGTGAGTTAATGATGTTTTTTTCTCTGTTATAGTATTTTATGAATGATGTATATATTCTCTTTCCATGCCTTGCTTTCCTCAGTGATATTCATAAAAGTTTATAAGCAGAATTCTTTCATGGCTCTGTTTTGTTTGGGAATATCATTTCATGTTGATTTCCTTTCAGTTTTGATGAATTCATGATGCATGCTCATTAATATATTCTCCACTTTTTCAAGCCCTACACTGCATCGCAAAAACCATAATCCATAATTAAAGCATTTCTACCTTGCTCCTTTATATATTTGCAGTTGTAACCGTTTGATCATTTGACCTAGATACCCGGTTTCATCCCTGATCTAGTACAAAAATTATAAAGATTTCAAAATCCTAGAGCTGACGTAACTAGCCAAACATATACTCCTCAGCCAGTCAAACCCTTTGGCTATGATCTCATAGAGAGAGCCCTCTCTTGTTTGGTAGGGCTAGCTACCAAAATAAAACCTTAGTTTGAGGTTACCTCTGTCGGCATCCTTTCATCAGCCTTGGAATGTTGTGGAGGCTAACAGGTTGGATTTGAGATAATTCTGTGTGCGGTGATTAGGAAAAGCCCCAGCTATCACCAAGCATTGTGAACCAATATCGTAAAATCATGAAGTTCAATGAAAATTTCCACCACATTGATATTTAGGCAAAAAAATACCTCATTGGGGTCTGGTATGAGCTTCCATACTTGATGGAAGAAGAAGATGTCAAAGCCATTATCAATGAATGGCCAAGCGATTGGTTAACTCCGCTCACTGAAGGTGCGGAGTAGGCAGGGATGAGCAACATGAAGTCCCCTATAAATATGGGAAATAAGGACACTGAGATGCCACAAAATAATGTATCATCCGTGCCCAGTACAAAGACAGTTGCGGAAGTTCATAAAGAGACTGAGATTCTAGATATAGGAGGGGGCGATGCTTAAGGTGATGATGAAACTATGGATCCATATGACCCCCCCTCCACTTTTGCTACCAAGAGACAACAGCCACAAAAGGGTGGTGCGAGGAAGAAGGTGAAGTCTGATAGGTCTCCCAGCCCGGAAGCAATGGTCCTCACTGAGCGGGACCTTGACGAGATAGGAGATATTGTTAATAATGTAACCGAGTGGGTAAATATTGAAGAACATTAGAAGAAGGTGTTGGCCGACATTCATAAGGGCCTCAAAGACTTGCAGGTTCAGACAAGCATGGTTTAGGCGAGTGTGAGTTAATCAAGCAGGCCACAAGCAAGTGTGACTCAAGTGAGCAAGGCACAAATAGGTGTAAGAACAACATCGCATGAACTAGTGCTAACCACCGATACCTGTGCGGTGCCAATCCCTGCAGGAACATTAAGTTTTGATACTGCGGAGTAGATGAAGCAGGCAAAGCACTGGAAGAATAGAAGGCTTAACCTCACCGCACTACCACTATAGACATTGCACGAGTTCCACAAAGGCATCATTGAGGAATTACAAATCAGAGAACAATGTGCCTTGTTCATTATTCATGATGTCAAGAAGGAAATAAGGAGCATGACCAAAGAAAAGTAGATGGTTGTACAAGAGTTTGATACTGAGACTGCGCAAATACAGAAGCTATAGGAAGCCATCTCCAAGGACTACAGTGAGCTACCAGAGCTCTAGATTCAGGCTGCAGCAGCGTTGGAAGAAAAAATGTCCAATCTCGCCATGACAGTTAATAGGAAGGAGCAACAAATTACAACCAGAATGAAGCCGTGGGAAGCTAAGGCCAGTCATCTCTCCTAGACTATGGAAAATAAGCTAAAAGAATTGCGCCAAGCACAAAGAGGATTTGCGTAGAAGTTAGTTGGGTCAGTCACAGAGACGCTACTCAGCAAAGCCTGAGATTTTGAAAAATTGTGCGCGGAAGTGATTACACCAATAAAGGATGCCTTGAGCAGTATTAAAGTAAAGATCAATGACACAACAAAATTGTGACTCGGGATGAGTCATGATTTTGTATTGGGGGTCTGTTGGACAAGGTACCCCTCGAAGAAAGAAGCTAAGAAAGACTCTGCATATCGAGGTGTTGAGTCTTAGGCTATTCGGGGTAGGTAAAAGCCCCTTATTTTTAAAAGGGATGGGAATATTTTGTGAACGTTGAACTCTGCCCATGGTTTTCAAACCATGGTATTGTAAATGTAAAATCTATATAAGGAGTCTAGGATAGATCTAATATATAGACTTGGATAGGTAATTGATCAGATGCAGTTCGATGCAACATTTTTTTAAGTCTAAGTCTGTGATTTTTGGTTAGAGGAAAGGCTCCTCCAACTAAGTGCGCAGACCCCTGCAGTTGAGTGCGCATGGTGGAATTGATTATATGGGAAAGATTTGAGAATTAATGAAGTACTTTTGAAGACATATCAGTGATTTGAGTTGATATGTTTTACTTACTTGTATTTTATGTTATATGTGCTAAGTGAGGGTTTTGATCTATAATTTCATAGCGAAGTTCTATTCATGGTTGTTTATATTGTTTTATACTTGATTAATTAAGATCGCGTAGTTTGCGAGTTAGTTAAATAGGTGTGTTGAACACCAATTATATTATTGATAGATCTAATTTGAGAAGTTCTGTTGAGTATATAATGGAAGAGAATCCCTAAAGCCACAGTCCATTATCCCTCTCGATGTAGAAACCTAGTTCTAGCATTCCCTTATATTTTGTAATATCCCAAAATGGGGAATGCAGCAATACAAGAAAGTTATGCAGGAAAAGTAACGCAAATTATATAGATTACAGCAGGAGGCCAATATGGAGACCCTTCTTTAACATTTACAACAGAAAATCAGATATACAATGAGGCCCACAAGATGTAAAATAGGAAATAGAAGTCTCCAATGGAAGAAAATCCTCAAAAAGAGGTGTTGCAATCACATAAATGGACTGAAACTGCTTGGACATCGTTATTTTATTAAGCCTACAATAGTTTTTTATTACATCTTAGATCTAGAGAAAAATAATGCATGAAAATTTAGATCTATGACAGATCCATACACTATAATGACTCTTATTCAAAATCCCCTTGGGGTTTTCAGCAATACATGAAGTACATGGAGTAGATATGAGATCTAAAGTTGCAAATCTACAGAAACCTTCAGATATTCAGGAATGTTTGGATCTGATCTGATATATAAAATATAATGATCCTCTCTAATGGATCTCAAATGTGAAGGGCAGATCCCCAACACATGAAAACCACTCCTCCAAAAGATATGCCAAAGTGACCCTACAACAGCACCTATAGAAAAACGTAGATCTGGAAGAAGTACTACACTGTAGGTTTTAAGATATGTTTGGCCACATGCCAAGATCTGAATATGATGCTCAAGATGTTTAATACCCTATTGCCAATGGGATAGAAGCCTTCCCCACTGAAAAGGAGCACTAGAATGGCCGAGATATGAGTAGATCTGGCTGCCACTTGCTGCAGATTTCAAAGAAAACCAAACCCTCAATAGGATCTATGTTGTAGTTGGAAGAACAAGCTTGGCCTTCAGCCAAATAGTGGACAAGAAATGCAATACTCTTCCAAGAGGCCTCTCAAGGAGAGAGGTGGGATCCCCGATCAAGAACACCCAATGCTAAACAACATTTACAATCTAGGCTAAACAGCCAAAGAAATTTGTATGTCTAAACAGACAATACTTCAGAAATCAAATATCATTCAACAAACTTTTCATGTTGCCATCCTCTTCCTTTTATAAGTTAAGAGCTTGTAAACCCTAAACCACCTTTAATGAAATAGCTTCTTTCACACAAGCCACCTCCATCTAAAACTGTGTTGTGCCTCATTGATGCCCACTCCTCCAAGACAACGCTATAGATTTGGTCATGGCTGACCCAGTCAAAAAATCCAACCCCTTTCACACCTAAGGGTGCTTACTTACATAACCAATATTTAACCTTTTTCACATTTGGCATTGATTTCTTTGCTGTTTCGGAGTTTTATGATCCTCCTTTACATTTTTATCCATGAAACAAAAAGATAAAACAAAATTGAATATTCCAATTAACTCGGGACTAATTAGGAATATTATAGTCCTCCCCTCCCAAAGATTGCTTGTCTCCAAGAAACTATAAAGACAGAAATGAAGATGTAGGGAACCTTCATTCCCATATGGAGCTCCAATCTACAAGAGGCCCAATGTAGAAATCATGGATGGTCCAATGTTTTCCAAAACATATGAAACATAAGAAACATGGAGAATATCTCTCCCAAAGGACACATCCAATCCTTTCATCCTCCCTCCAATCATCCCCATAAAAAGTACAAGCACATCATCAATGTAGGGGACCAAAAAAACAGGGATACCAACAAATGTTTGTGCATATGGAGGTGGGTCATAATCCCACAAGTGGAACTAGCGTAGTGCATCTCCTAAATGCATTAGATCAAGATGTGTTAAGTGGTTTCCCACCACTTACTTTCTACCCATATCATCTCACCATGGCTAAAAGTGTGAGATATATTTGGTGCCTTAGGAATGCACCCATCATGATACAAAATATCCCTTTGCCCATCAAGGGAGTGGCCATGTTCATAAATATTTTTGGCCCAAAGTTGGCCATGAAGTTTAAAAGGTACAACACTCCTCCTTGGAGTCATGGCCTACATATACATGGTACAAGAACACATACAATCAGAAAATAAAACATGATTTACATAAGTGTGCTCTTCATCAATAATTCTCCTCAAACAAATGGAGTGGTGCATAGATTTATCTCCTCTTTCAAAAGTAGAAAGAGAAGGCTGAATTAACTCTCTCATAGATTTATGTTGCTGCTCCATCTCCACATGGTGCATGCATCTTTGACAATGCTGATATAATTCTCCTTCAAAGCCCTCCCAATAGTAGCTCCTCATGAAGATGTTGTTGAGCTTCATTGAATATGTGTGGCTGAAACAGAACTCTTCATAAGCCCTTTGTAGAAACTTCTCCTTGAGCTTGGAGGCTCTAGACAAGAATATCATACCATGATCATATATGACTCCATCTTGGATTGGGTAGCACTCGTCATGTAGCAAGTCATCAAGAATCATGCGTGTGTGAAGATCCTTGGAATATTCCACCAATAGTTGGGATTTCCAATATGGATCTAATCTACCTAACAATGACAGTGTTGATAATGTGTCAAATGAAATGGCTACTATGTTGTTGCTCTTCTCCTTGACATCTCCCATGCCAAAGGTGTATGTTGGAACACCATACCTTTCATTTCTCTCCTCCTTGACACCTCCCATGCCAAAGGTATAAGATGGAAGGTTGCTATTCCTTCCTTGTTGCCCTCCTTACATATGCACATGCTCAACTAAAAATGGAATTTCTTGGAAGTTAGTCTCCCATGGAAGGCTATCATCTATCCAAAACCTCCTTGGTCTTGCCAAAGTATGCATGTGTGAGCACCATCTCCTATCATGTATGGAAGATTTCTCCCCAAATGATATTGTTTTCTGATTCTTCATAATCAAGGATTGCCTTCCTTGCTCCATGATGGTGTCATTATTCATCCTTGCAGCATCTTTTCTCAGTGTAGTATGATATTAGAGAATGGATAAGGGTGATAAGGGGAAAATATTTCCCCTCTCGTTGAGCTTCCCCAATACTCTCAACGCTGCAGTATGGTCTCCTAATGCTCCCTTCCTTCTTGGATCTATGAATGGAGCATCAATGCATCAAACATCTTTCACCAACTCTAAATCAGGTGGTCTCCTAGGTGGTTTACCACAAGATAATGATGTCTCATGGTTTATTCCCATGTGCATAATAGATGGGATCATAATATCACTGCTTCCACTGCGCAATTCTCTCTATGATTTTTGTGTGGATGTCTAATGATAATGGGGTATCACTCTTAAGGATGCAAGAGTGCCTCTAATTGGAGAAATTTCACCATATTTTCCTCCATGTAATAGTGGATCACCTCCTGCTATGTCAGCACTATGATCCTTCCTTTGTTCTTCTTCTCCTGCCTTCTGCAAGATCTCATAGTCTAAGGTGCTTCCTTCAGATGTAGTTAACTCATGAACACCCAACATCTCCTTGGTGTCAAAAGTATTGATCACAAAGGATTGATCTATCATAGTGTGTGTTCCCACAACTTTATGAAATGTTGGAACACATTCCCTCCATTTTTTTGTCTCATTTTCTATCATCATAGACACATGCTACTCATTCTCTTTATGCATAAGATCTCGGAGAGCTTCTTGCAAAGATACAAGAGACCTCCTAGTGGAAGCAATTGCTTCACCTCCATCTCCCAATAAAAGTAGATATCCTCCTACTGTCACAACACTAGTGGATATTTCTAGCTCTTCCTCTTCCTTCTCTTCATCAATGGAGAATGCCTCATCATTAAGAAATCCTTTTTCTTGATCTCCTCTTGGAAAATGAATCCTCATGTCTTCTTCTTGAGAAGAAAGCTCTTGCTGAAGTGGGGCCTTTTCCCTTGGAAAATCATGTAGCAAATCTTTAACCCTCTCAAAATTTTTTACAAATGGAGTTGGCTTCATGGATCCTTCCAACTGATGTAAAGGCTCTGAACCCTTGGGCTTGGTTTGCTTACCCAAGGAAGTTTCAAATGGCTTAAAATCAAAAAAATTCACTAACCTCCTAGTGAACTTTGCATAAGTAGAGATATTTACATTTTTCAATGAAGAAGATTCAAATAACCACTAGGCATAAGCCTTACCTTGGAGATGCAACACTGCTACTCTTATGGTTTCTTCTACTAAAAATTGATGCAGCTCGAAATATGTGTCTAGCTTCTTTACCCAATACTTGGCTGAGCTCTCAGGTGATCCATCAAAAGTAGGTAGAAAGATCCTACCCAAAGTGTGTTGAATGCACACTCTTCTTCTCTTGTATATGCTAGATCTTCTGTCTTCTTTAAGTTTACAAAACTCTGGGAAGCTTAGATGCTCTTTGAATCTCTTAGACTGAGATTCATATTCTTGGAGATATTCACCAAGAGTCTCCTCTTTTTGTGTCTCTAATTTTGCTTCTTCTCTTGATAGAAATGTAGGCATGCTACAGCGTTGTGTTGAGATTGCAACAAGATGATGAGCTTAGTGAAAAGAGTTGCCTTCACTAAGTGGGTCCGCGGGCTATTTTTAGCGCAAGTATATTTCTAGAATATGTCTATTTTTAGACATGTCGATCATATTCTATGAGTTGCAGGATGCTATTTGTGGATGGTTGGTCAAGTTGGAAAAATAGATGGACTTCTATTTTTAGACATATTGGGCGGAATATATTTTTAGATTGCTAGTATAAAAATATATATGTTGAATATTATTAGCTCTTAATAATATTTGGACTCTAAGAATTATATTATTCTCTTGGAGCACTTTAGTTAAGTGCACAGATGTGGCACAGGAGCTGACAGAAGGAATTACGCTATTTCTGAGGGTTTAGTGGAGCTATTGCATGGAGGATTTCAGTTAGAACGCATGTGATGATCAATGGTGGAATAGATTCTGTATTGTGCATGAAGTTAAAATAGTGTGTGATCAGGAGAATCTTGGATATATAACACATTAGTTATATAATTTATACATGGTATCGGAGCGATATTGATCATTGGAGAAATTTAAAATTATTGAAACAGTTGAGTTTTGTGATGGTGGAATTCAAATTTGCTGCAGTGTTTTCTTGGTGTCGAAGTTGAGATGTCTTTCAACGGATTGTGATTGGAGTATGCCCTTGAGGGCAGCTCGAATTATATTGCATGGAAGGACAGGATGGAGGAGGTGCTGGAGGATAATGAGTTTAAGGAGTTCATAGATGCATAAATTCCAAAACCTGCTTCTAGCGATGCTGCCGCACTTGACGCATGGCAAAATAAGATAGCAAAATGTCGAAGAATTCTATTGGAAGGTGTGAAGGATCACATGGTGTCCAGCCTTCATGGTAAAGCTTCTCCATTATTGATGTGGAAATCTTTGACAGACTTGTTCCAAATCAAAAGCGACCAGAGGAAGTTGGTGCTTAAAGACAAGCTCAGGAAAATAAAAATGGAGAAGGGAAAAAGTATACGCAAGTACCTCACGAAGTTTGTCCAGTGCAGGGATGAGCTAGGAAGTGTGGGGGTTACTGTAGATGAAGAGGAATTGGTGAACTTGGCTCTCCTTGGGCTTCTGAAGAGTTGGCATTCCTATGAGGACTCTGTCAATGGTCGGGAGAAACTACCAGGATGGGAGAGACTTTGGTCGGATCTTGTGCAGGAGGAGATAAGGCGGAGTACCAGGGATGGATCTTCATCGAAGAATGAAGATGAAGAAAATTGCTCTTTGGCTGCCAAAACAAGGAAAGGGAAGGGAAAGAAAAATCATTCTCAATCCGGTGTGAAAGGCAAGAAGCAGGACTTGTCCAAGGTGAAGTGCTTTCACTGTCACCAACACGGACATTACGCCACTAATTGTCCACAGAAGAAGAAAAATAATCAGGCTATTGGATCTACAGCTGGAGAGGCCTTAGCCTTGCAGTTTGAGCTGGATTTTTCACTGATCGCATGCTTGGTTTCAAGTGTGATGGGATCAATGTGGTTTCTTGTCAGTGATGCGTCTTTCCATATGACCAGAGACAAAGATTGGTTTACTGAACTGGATGAGAAGGATCTTGGAGTGCACATCGAGATGGGTAATGATGGTAGATATAGTGTGACTGGTATCGAGACCATTTCCTTTGTGAGGGAGTCTATAAAACCTTTCATCTTGAAGGATGTCATGCATGTTCCAGGATTGAAGAAGAATCTGATCTCTGTGGCGATGTTGGAAGACAAGGGATATGATGTTGTATTTAGCGAGGGAAAGGCTTTCCTACGCAGTAAGGCAACTGGTGAAACCCAGAGGATAGGGGTTCGAGTTAAGAACCTTTATCAGTGCTCAGTGCCAATTGTAGTAGAGGGTTCTTGTGCCAATAGCGAACCAAACGAGAAGGAGTGGTGAGCCGGGATGAGGGTGAATTGTGGCACAGGAGATTGGGCCATCTTCACCATGGTGCTTTGAAAATTTTGCAACAGATTTCTACCAGGCTTCCCAAAGGTACACTTGCACAGTCAGTTCAGTGCAAGGGATGTACTTTGGGAAAATTTGTGAAAGTATTCTTTCATGAGAAGGATAGCTGCACCATGACGATCCTTGAGAGAATTCACACAGATGTGTCTGGACCTTTCTCAGTAGCTTCGACAGCAAAGCATAGGTATTATGTGATATTTTTTGATGACTTTTCTCGTAACTGCTGGATCTTCTTCATGCAGAAGAAGAGCGAGACATTCTCAAAGTTTTGTGAGTTCAAGGCACTGGTTGAGAAAGAGTCGAGGAAGAAGGTGAAGGCTATTAGGAGTGATAATGGTGTTGAATTCATCTCTAGCGAATTCAAAGAATTTTGTAGCACAGAAGGAATTCGAAGAGAGTTCATAGCGCCTCATAACCCATAGCAGAATGGGGTCGCGGAGCAAAATAACAAAATGGTCGTGGGTGTTGCACGGGCGATGTTGCATGATCAGGGCCTTCCCATACACTTGTGGGCTGAAGCATGAAACACTGCGGTTTATGTGAAAAACCATTGTCCTCATAGAGTATTTGGCATGAGTACACTCGAAGAGGTGTTTTTTGGTAAGAAGCCTGATATTTCTCATTTGAATATTTTTGGCTCACTTGTTTACATTCATGTGACGAAGGATGCCAGGAAGAAGCTGGAGCCAACCACAGAGGTTGGGATATTTTTGGGGTACAAAGAAACACCCCACAACTATCGTGTGTATTTTCCAGACAGTCGGAAGACCGTTTTGCAACGGGATATCAAATTTCATGAGGAGAAAGCCATGAAGTTGTCACTTGAGAGGGAACTACACTTGCATGCAGATGAGGAGATATTAGTTCCTAAGAATGAGCCTCAGGATGTGGATCAGCCATAAGAGAAGGTTCATGGAGTGGAAGAAACCACTCATGTAGCACCAAACATCATAGGGCGAAAGCACACTACAGAAGATGAGCGATTGAATCTTGATGCAGCGCAGAATGTAGGAGCCCCTACATCACAGCGCAGATAGAGATAGTCACCTGACTGATATACTGGATACATGGCTCTAATGAGCAAGTGTATCGTGATATAACCATCTTCTTTCGAGGAAGCTGTGGAGGACCCTGCATGGGTAGATGCCATGGTGGAAGAGTATGATTCGATTGTCAGAAACAGTGCATGGGAGATTGTCCCAAGGCCGGAAGGGAAATCAGTGGTAGGTTTGAGATGGATCTACAAAGTGAAGCAAGCTACTGACGGGAGCATCGAGAAGTACAAGGCAAGAATTTTTTCCCGGGGCTTCTCACAGATCGAGGGGATTGACTATGAAGAAACCTTTGCACCTATCACAAGGTATTCTTCCATACAGACCATCCTTTCTCTCTCAGCGCAGATGGGTTGGCACATTCATCAGATGGATGTGAAGACTACATTCCTCAACGGAGTCATTGAGGAGGAGGTGTACATACATCAACCTGAAGGATTTGAAATCTTCAGCAGTGAGTCACATGTGTGCAGGCTCAAAAGAGCGTTGTATGGGTTGAAACAAGCACCTCATGCTTGGTACACATGGATAGATAGTTATTTCACTGGACTTGGATTCACCAAGAGTGAGGTGGATCCAAACCTATACCAGATTGTGGTGGAGGGTAAGTTGCTAATAATTGTACTTTATGTAGATGATTTGATACTAACAGGTGATGAACAGTTGATACTCTCATGCAAGGCTGATCTTGCATGGGATTTTGAGATGAAGGACTTGGGCCTCCTTCATTATTTCCTGGGATTGGAAATTTGGCAGTGGAAGGATGGATTGTTTGTGTCTCAAGGCAAGTATGCCCGGGAGATACTGGAGAAGTTCAACATGCAAGGCTACAAGCCTATCGACACTCCTCTTCCTGGTGGTTGGACGAAAGAGGATGCTACATCGGTAGAGGTAGTGGATGCCACTGTTTATCGACAGTTAGTTGGTTCGCTCATGTATCTAGTCAATACATGAATAGACATATGATATGCTATTAACCAGCTTTCACAAGCTATGGTTAAGCCTACCAAGCTCTTTTTGAAGGTATGAAAGCATGTATTGAGATATCTCAGAGGCACATTGGGATATGGATTGCAGTACAGACAGTTGGATGAGGTGAAGATGCATGGCTTCACAGATGCAGATTGGGCAGGGAGCCCAACGGATAGAAAGAGCACATCTGGAGGGATTTCAGTATCGGGTCTACAATAGTTTCTTGATACAACAGGAAACAGAGATCCGTGGCACTCAGTTCAGCGGAGGCCAAGTACATGGCAGCAAGTTTGGCTGCATGCAAGGCTATATGAATGAGGAAGATCATGGTCAGGTTGTTCGGTTCACACTTAGATCTTACTGTGATATATTGTGATAATCATAGTTCCATTAAACTCTTGGTTAATCTAGTATTTCATGATATATCTAAACACATTGACATCTGGTACCATCATATCAGAGATTGTGTGCAGTGAAAGATCATGTTACTATCTTTACATTCCTACGGAGGATCAGGATGCAGATATTCTGACGAAGGTGCTCACCAGGAGCAAATTCGAATTCCATAGAGACAGGATCGGGGTGGAAGATAATCCCTATCTTGTTGAGAGGGAGTGTTGATATTGCAACAAGATGATGAGCTTCGTGAAAAGAGTCGCCTTCACTAAGTGGGCCTGCAGGCTATTTTTGGCGCAAGTCTATTTTTAGACATGTCGATCATATACTATGAGTTGCAGGATGCTATTTGCGGATGGTTGGTCAAGTTGGAAAAATAGATGGACTTCTTTTTTTAGACATATTGGGCGGAATCTATTTTTATATTGCCAGTCTAAAAATAGATATGTCGAATATTATTAGCTCTTAATAATATTTGGACTCTAAACATTATCTTCTTCTCTTGGAGCACTTCAGTTAAGTGCACAGATGTGGCACATGAGCTGACAAAAGGAATTACGCTATTCCTGAGGGTTTAGTGGAGCTATTGCATGGAGTACCTAAGTTAGAACGCATGTGATGATCAATGGTGGAATAGATTTTGTATTTTGCATGAAGTTAAAATAGTGTGTGATCAGGAGAATCTTGGATATATAAGGCATTGGTTATATAATTTCTACACGTTGTAGATATGATTGTGTGGCTGAATGCTCACACACATAATATGAAGAACTGGGGCTTTCTTCATGTGCATTTATTCTTGAGGGATATGCATGTCTTCCCCTCCTTATTCCCCCAATTTCTCCTTTTATCTCATGCATAGTTTGGAACAGTGTCTTTGAGAACTCTTTCCCATTCATTCTTCCAGATAAAGGGGTTTTACCCTTATCTTCTTTTTCTTCAGTGTAATCAAACTTCTTCTTCTGTCTTTTCTTTTCTTGAAAATGCATATTGGCTTCTTAGAAAGCACAGGCTATGCCAAGATGATGCTCCAATACCACTGTAATATCCCAAAATGGGGAATGTAGGAATACAAGAAAGTTATGAAGGAAAAATAATGAAGATCATCTAGATTATAGCATGAGGCAAATATGGAGACCCTTATTTAACATTTACAACAGAAAATCAGATGTACAATGAGGCTCACAAGATGTACAATAGGAAATATAAGTCTCCAATGGAAGAAAATCCTCAAAAAGAGGTGCTGCAATCACATAAATGGACTGAAATTTCTTGGACAATAATATTTTATTGAGAATACAAAAGATGTTGATTACATCTTAGATCTAGAGCAAAATAATGCATGAAAATTCAGATCTATGGCATATCCATACACTATAATGACTCTTCTTCAAAATCCCCTTCGGGTTTTCAGCAACACATGAAGTACATGGAGTAGATCTGAGATCTAAAGCTGCAGATCTGCAAAAATCTTCAAATATTAAGGAATGTTCAGATATGTTCTGGTATATACAATATAATGATCCTCTCTAATGGATCTCAAATGTGAAGGGCAGATCCCCAACACATGAAAACCACTCCTCCAAAATATATTCCAAACTGACCCTACAACGGCAACTACAGAAAAACATAGATCTGGAAGCAGTACTGCGTTGTAGGGTTTAAGATATGTTTGGCCACATTCCAAGCTCTGAATATGATGCTCAATATGTTAAATACCCTCTTTCCAATGGGATAAAAGTCATCCCCACTAAAAAGGAGCACTAGAATGGCCTAGATCTGAATAGATCTAGCCTCCACTTGCTGCATCTTTCAAAGACAACCAAACCCTCAACAGGATTTGAATTTTAGTTGGAAGAAGAAGCTTGGCCTTCAATGAGATAGTGGACAAGAAATGCAATACTCTTCCAAGAGGCCTCTCAAGGAAAGAGGTGGGATCCCCGATCAAGAACACCCAATGCTAAATAGCATTTGCAATCTAGGCTAAACATCCAAAGAAAGTTGTATGTCTAAACAAACAATACTTTAGAAATCAAATATCATTCAACAACCTTTTCATGCTGCCATCCTCTTCCTTTTATTAGTTAAGAGCTTGTAAACCCTAAACCATATTCAATGAAATAGCTTCTTTCACACAAGCCACCTCCATCTAAAACTGCGTTGTGCCTCATTGATGGCCACTCCTCCAAGATATCGCTGTAGATTTGGTCATGGTTGACCGAGTCAAAACATCCAGCCTCTTTCACACCTAAGGGTGCTTGCTTACATAGCCAAGATTTAACCTTTTTCACATTTGGCATTGATTTATTTGTTGTTTAGGAGTTTTATGATCCTCCTTTACATTTTTATTCATGAAACAGAAAGAAAAAACAAAATTGAATATTCCAATTAGCGTAGGACCAATTAGGAATATTACATATTTCCTTGGGTGAAAATTCAGGTTGCGCAAGCAGATCGTTGCCAAAAGTGCCGGTAGTAGTGGGTTTTTTTGGTTCATGCAACCATATTTGAACCTGGCTCTAGGCCCCATCAAGCCAACAGTACCAATTTACCTAAACATGGTCCATAGTTATGGTGCTTCATCTCCTAGGGTTAGGTTTTTGGATGTTTAGGGTTTTCTGTTATTTCTCAATAATAAATAGGCCTTTGTGCCTCATTGTAATATAGTTCAGAGGCATGTAGCCACCACATCTCTTCTCAAAGATAAGTTATCTTTTCCCGAGCTAGTTTATTTCCATTCTTTATTTAAACATATTTAAGTTATTTGATATTAATGAAATGAAATTTTATTTCTACTGCACTTCTACGTTTATGTTTATATCTGTATTCTATTTCATTCCTGCATAAGTTTGGATCAGTGGTATCAGAGTGGCCACCTCTTTCTCGATTTTTCTTTGCATGTCCCAACAAGGTCAGGGTATAAGGAGTTAGGTATCGATGTAATTGAACCTTTGCAATGTCAGCCTCGTGAACCCTGACGATCTCCCATGGCAAATGAAAAGAAAGACAAGGTATGTCAACATGAGGGGTCTTGACCTAGGTTCAGATTTAAGGTTTGCCAACAAACCCCAGTACTACTGGCCCTTTTGGAAATGGTTTGCTTGCGTAGCTCAATGTATCACCTGAAGAAGTATGGGATGGTGCTGGAACGAGGTTTCCGCACCCTGAGAGAGAGAAAGTTAATTAAAGTGGTTCCTTTCAGATATGATAGGCCTGCGCTGGAGAAGCCCTAACCTAGAAACTGTTGACAACATATTGACGGAATAACTCAAGCGAAGCTCATAAATCATAAGTTAACCAGTAATCATATGAAATATGACAAAACACAACTAGATCTCAGCATTCATTACCCTTTTAAAGCATCATATCCACATGCACATCGACTAATAATCAATATTCAACAAACATTTATAATCTCAGAAATAACATATACTGCAGCCAATAGTCACAACACATAGATACTCAGATATCAAAAAAATGGTCTTCTCACTAATTAATATTCAGATCCTTCTTACAGACTCTTTACCAGCCCATGCATACAGCCAGCGGGGTCCGCACACAGCAGGACTCAGGTACTCCGCGGACATAGCCAGCAGGAGCCCTTACCTAGATAATCCACACAACAGATCCACAATTCGTATTTAGACTTAATCCGAACTTAAACTTACTTCTAGACTCGATTTTTCTGTCTATTTATATTATGTTAGCTGCACTACTCTATGGTCCGGAAACCATGGTTTGTAGACCCTTGGCCTACCCTTTGACCCATTACAATTCATTGGGGGCTTTAACCCACCCTAAAGCCCCTATGTTAGAATAAACTATTACAAAATATTACAAAATTGCACCCAAAATTGTGGATAGGGGACCCAGCTCCAACAGGCCCCCAATACAATCTTGTGATTTGTCCCGAGTCACAAAGGCAGTGGGGTTTTCATCTTGGCTTGGAGCTACTCAAATGCGGCGAAAAACGGGGGTAGGATGCCTTCACTCTGCGCTGTTGCATTCTGCGCAATTTTGACCAAATTTTGTGAAGTTGGTCCTTCAGTAGCTGCAGTGATCCAGGTGGATATTGGTGGCCACTCGCCTATTCCACTTGGGCCCCCACCATTGTCTCTTTCAGTTTTTCATTTTTGGCATAACTTACTATTTTTAGCATTTTTTCGGGTCCTGAACTTCCGGAGCCGTTTTGAGGCCCTAAACGATGTTTTTTGGGCATCGCACCTCTAGTGAATATCATTCTATTCTGGAATGATATTCGTGGTGAAAGTTGTAGTCCTAGAATAGAGCTTTCTAATGATGTATCCTGTACAATTTATTTCCCAAAGTAACAATAACAGCACGAGGTCGAGACTCATACACAGCATGACGCTTCCACAAGTATGGTTGTCCTAATAATACATCAGAAACATCAATAGGAGCAACGTCACATAATACCTCATCCGTAAAGGGCTTGATGATGTAGGGAAGGCGGCACTGCTGGCTGACGCGGAGATCTCGTCCTTGGTGAAGCCACCCGATGGTGTATGGATGTGGGTGAGCTGTGGTCGGCAAGCCCAACCACTTCACAGCTTCTACTGAAATGAGGTTCTTTTGGCTCCCATTGTCGACAATGAACTGTACAGGGGATCCCTTTACCCACATCTGGGAGTGGAAGAGACGTTCCTCCTCCTCTGGATCTTCCGGTTCCTCCTTCTGGATCTTTGTAGTGGCAACAGTGGCGTTGGGCTCTGTATCAATAATCTATTTCCATTTTTCATTCCCCTTTTCAAGTTCTGATTCTGAGTCAGATTATGATGCTATCAGGGTCTAGTTTAGTAGTTTTATGGTTGCGTCTAAGTCTTGTGAAATATTAAGAAGTTCATCCTCCCATGGATTCAGATGGCTGATGAGGACCTGCTTCTTGTGGTAGAGCTCCTCAATTTTGTCTTTGAGAGCGTGGATGGTTTGAAGACATGTTAGGCACTGTGTTTCCATGAGGGTGGGCATAGTAGCTTCCATCTGCTCAAAATCCTGCTCCTTCTGGCACAACTCCTGGTTGAACTATTGGAGGAGGGGATCACGCTACACTATGGACCAGAGTCTCATAGCAGCATCTAATAATTCCGACCCCTTGGTGATATGTGCTAAAATGCTTCTTATGGCTTCCTTGACCAATGCAGCTCGATGGGCATGCACCTCGGGAGGGGTTTCTGGCTGCAGCTTGGCTTGTAGTGCAGCAATTTGTTGCTCCAAGTCTGTTTTGACAGCTTGTACTTCTGTCATGGATGCCTTCAAGGCAACGATAAATCCCTCAACCTTGGCCTGCGGTGAAGCAGAGGTGGGAATCACTTTTGGCATGTCTTCACATAACCGGCCGATCAGGTTCTCTAATTCGGCATGTTGTGCAACTGTAGCGATCTTTGATGCATAATCTTGGGCAGATTCGGTAGCTTTGGCCGCAATTGTTTGCTCGGCCTCACTAAGTTGGTGTTATGCCTAGAATTCTCTGTTTTGGAGCTTGGCAGAGGCGAATAAGTGGAGTGCATGTAGTTTCCCACTCATTATTCTCGAAATATCAAGGCCAACTTCTCTGCATGCTTGGACTTCACACACAGGGTTGATGGTTCTACTGTTACCATCGCGCCCAAGAAGGGGAAATTTTTTCTTTCTGTGGCTATGATGATGGTTGTTGCTAAAAGGATTGCTTGAATCGGCCTCACCTGGTTCATGCTCGCTTGAAGGGTATCTTCTTTGAGATGGAGTGCTTTCAACCCAGACTACAATGCTTCTAGCGTGGCCTTCTGCTGATCCTCCAAAGAAGTCCATCTATCCTTGGAGGCAGTAGCAACAAGGTCTACGATCTTGTCCAAATATTATTCTTTTTGTGTAATGTCTGCTTCTCATCTTATTTTATCGGCCTTTCGCTTGTTCCGCTGCCATTTTGGAGGCTTGCTAGTGCGCTTTGTTCCGTGTGGGGACTCTACACCCTCCCCACCAAGTCCTTCAGTCTCCGAATCCCACTGAGGCTCTTGCTCCGCCCCCTTGGTGGCATCCTTGGGGGTTTCCTTGGTCATTGTATTCTTAGTGGAGTGCACCTCGATCTCCTTCATTGTGCTTGGTGGGACAGTATCCTTCAGTGCTGCATCCTTTCTAGAGGTGCCTGCTATGACTGGGGAAAAATATTTGAGGCCAAGTTTACATGTAGGAGGCCATGTAGCAACAACTTGATCAATCTCTGCCTCGGTGGCCATGTATGGTAAATTGTACCATACTGGATATTTTCTTGCCCTGATATATACATTGTGCATGGTGACATGAAAGTCAGCGATGCACTTGTACTTCTCGTATAATGCATGCGACAAGCGCGGCCTAGAGTGGATTGTCGTGGCCAACGCACAATCAAATAACACCCAAAACACCTTTTTTTCCTCAATGTGCTTTGACTCCTTCGAGACCCATAGATTCGCATATCGTGGTCCCTCATAGACACTGAGCTCAAGCTTAAGGAGCACCACATTGTCAGGTGTCTCCCATGTGATCAGAGTGATCAAAAATAATAGCCAGGAGTATCAAAAGGCCTTTCCCTGGTTCTGCGCCTTGTGCACATTGTCTAAAAATTCCTCGCAGAGGTACTGTGACCATTTGTAGCAGACCCCCTTCTCACACCGTCCAGCCAACTAAATAACGTAGCCAGGGATGACCAATTCCCTACACTTGCACATCATCTTACATTCGAGCAGCAGAGTGCCCATGCGCACTCCCTGGTTCGTGATGGTCTCTCATATGAATCCTTGCTTATCGCGGTCTACTTTGTATTTGTCCCACACTTCTTTAGCCACCTTCTGCTCATATTTATTTACAAATCCATTCATGGGATGGGGCCCCTTCATGGGCAGGCCGATTATTCTATGAATTAGCACAATGTCAATCGGGATGTGGCCTTGGATCCACAAGCACCCATCGTGGATCAGCGCAAGCAGCTGGTGCACAACCAAGCTCATGATAGTCTATTCCCCAAAGTGGGGGATGCAAAAAAAATTCAATATCCCTGAGACCTCCATTCCATGCACCCACGAAGTTGGTTCCACCTTCAGCACATTGTCGTACAACACTCTCTCGAGATACAATTCCAGGGCCAGATCTGGGAAGGCATCTTCATTTTCTAGGTCATGGTCATCAAATTTAATGGAGAGAAGGCTCCCAAACATGTCTCCTATGAGAGGGACATCCTGCAGGACCAGCGAAATTTGCAGATATTCTCGGAAAACATCGAAATTCTTGGGGGTGCGCACCGTTGGTTTCCTTGGATTAGCATATGCTGGGAGCCACGAGAGTGGAGCCACCAACATATCTTCTTCCTGGGATGTCATGGGGCACTTGGAGGGATTGGATGAGCACGCCTGAGGCACCTACCAAGGGGAATGCACAATCCTGGGGGAAGTGTGTGGCTTCACCGCAGCCCACTTCATGGCTTTCCACTTCCCTTTCTTCTTTCATTGTTCCTTGTTGTTTTCCTTCCTCTTGCCCTTTCCCTTGGCTAGTGTCGACACAACCTATTCTATATCAGGAGTTACTTCAAACACATCTTCAGACCCAATTTTAGTAGAGTTCGTAACAGGTAACAACTCGATGGGGTTAGAAGCAGTCATCCTTGCACAGAACATAAATTTGGTTTGCTGCTGTCATAAGGGGTAGCTCACCCAGACATACAGATGGTGGGATCACACAACACAAAGAATTAACAATAAAGCAGAGGGTGTAAGAACTTTAGAAAGAAAAGGAACTGATTATGATCTGTGCCCCTTCTTATATAGTATTCTATTAGTAAAAACGGTCAGATCTGCATTAAATGTGACTTACCATCGAGGTAACGATAAAAAATCCTCCAAGATCGCTGCATTAATTACCAAATACCTGCTCCATCTAATGGTAAAATTGCTTTTTCACCTAGTTTTACTGTTCCAACGGTAAATTTTTCTAGTTGCGCACGACCCATGCGCCTCCGTCGCACCTTTCTGCGTCTTCTTACTTGCACGCTACCACTATGCCCCTGCCACACCTGCCTTCATCTTTCCTTCCTATTTTGCACAACACTCCTGATATAGATACTCTAGACATATAGTCATTTGGTAGGCGTCGGGTCATCCCTGTAAGGTTTTAGATGAATTTAATTAATGTATTTGGGCAGGTAGTCTCCAGTTAGCATAGCCAATATTACCACACCTCCATCTGTAATCTCTTTTACTATGTATGGACCCAACCAGTGCTTACAAAAATTCCCTGGGTGGCGTGCAAACTGACTGTTATTAAGCAGCACCAATTCTTCTTCCTTGAACACCTTCCATCGAATGTGTCAATCATGCCATGCTTTTTCTCGTGCCTTCTGTACCTGTTGATGAAAATTAGCAATGAACCGATCCTCTTCCAAGACAACCAATTGCTGTAAACTTTCCTCCATGATGTCAGGTTCCTCCATGTTTGGAAATGCTACAATGCCTAGGCTAGGGACAACATATTCCATAGGCATGATGGCCTCCTTTCCATAGACCATCCTGAAAGGATTTTTCCCGATCAGCTTCTTGCATGTAGTCCTATAGGCCCAGAGCACTAAGGGGATGTGCACATCCCAATCACTTCGATCAACATTACAGACCTTAGTTAGCCCATGTTCCAACATTTTGTTCAAAGCCTCTACCACCCCATTAGCCTGTGGGTGATATGGGGTACTCTTCGCATTGTGGATCTAAATTTTTTTTGTTAGAGATTTAATGGTTTCATTAAAAAAATGCGTACCTCTATCACTCATTAGGATTTTTGGGAAGCCAAACCTGGTCAAAATGTGCTCAATGATGAAGTGCGCAGTGATATCTACAGTACAATCCTTCACACACTAGTACATTTGGACCAATTTATGACAGCTAAAATGTCACTCTTGCGACCCATAAGTGTCCCAAGAGCGACACTTTGAGGTGGGCAAAACGTGGTTTGTCTTGGAGTCGCAATTCCGACACTTCAGTTAAGTGTCGGAAGAGAAACACATTTTCTGACATTTCCAGATGGTCATCGCTCTTCCGACGTTAGCAAGATTGTTGCTATTCTGACGTTAGCCAGATCGTCGCTATTCCGACGTTAGCAAAATCATCGCTCTTTTGACGTTATCAAGATCGTCGCTATTTCAACATTAGCCAGATCGTCGTTATTCCGACATTAGAAAAAGCATCGCTAGAATGATGGGCACAAGTGTCACAAGACTGACAAAACCAAAAATTAAAAAAAAAATAGACATTGCTAGAATGATGGTTATAAGCGTCGGAAGACCGACGAAACCATAAATGTAAAAAAGTGAACGTCGCATGAGTTACGGTTATAAATTTTCAGAAGACTGACAAAACCAAAAGATTTCAAAAATTTAAACGTCGCTATAGCAACAGTGTTGTGCGGTCGGAAGACCGATGAAACCGAAAATGTTAAAAGAGAAGGAAACGTTAGAATACTGATAGTAGTAAACACACATGTAAAAAAAAACGTTGCAGAATTTTTTTCATAGAGAGAATCCACACAGTTCATAGGAGTGTAACTTATTCAAAACTTATTCACGTGACATATAATTCTTCCTTGATCAAGAGCTAGAATGGGCAATAAGCTACAGATCTTCGCTTGGTTTAAGTTGACTCAGAAACAAAATATACTTATGCCAGGAATTGAACCCTGAATTTGAAGCCTAGAATTTCCAATGAATTCACCAATTCTACTGAAAATTATGTCATATCAGATAAAAAATATCATCAGATCAGAGTAATACCCAAAACACAGAAGTGAAAAACCCAAAAAATGATGCATGGCAAACACAAACCACAACACAAATTTAAAATACAAATATATTGTCATATGCCGGAGCCCCTACAACCACATGGGGAAAATTGAAGTTTATTCCTCTGATATTCCCATGCTTCTGTATGATCATATGAAGGCAGAATTTAGAGCTTCCACCTACATCTACAAGCATATGGACCCCTTTGAATCCCTGGTAATACTTCAAAACAGTCCTCATAAAGGGCATTGAAAGGCTAGCCATGGCAGTCCTCATCAACTCGTTGGAATCCTCATCGTCCCCATAGAATTCGTAGGCAGGTTTCCCATTGTAATTTATGAATGGCTCCTTTGATGGATCCAGCACTACTGAATGGAGCAGAGGCCATGCCCCCATCAAGGCTTTCTGATGGTGTTGTAACACATAGGACCCATAGGACAATCGCGTCTCGTCTTTCACCAGATTTTTGCCCACTTCAATCAGGTTGTATAGTCTCTCATGGACTCCATTGGAATCCTCTGTAACAGACTCTTTGAATACATTGTAACTTTCTAGAATTCACATTATTATCTGCAGATTATGAGCAGAAGAACAAGAATCTGGATATTGAGTTTGCAGCTGTGATAAAATCTCTGAAGAAGAAAGCGGGGTGTTGGCACTGTTCTACTAAATGATGTCTGCCATGTTTAGTTTAGCTACTATGTTGAGAGCCATGGGAACTCTCAGCATGTTGGCCAGCTCCATCATGGCCAGTCTCCCCTGCTACTCATCATTTGCCATTTTAATGATCATCACACTTGAGTTTTGACAAACATTTGTGTAACTTGCCACTTGTGGAGATGCGATTTTTCTTGAGCATTTGCTATTGCGAATTAGCTTGTGAATTTGAGATGCCTTTTTGGGATTGAAAGGTATTTTCATGGAATAATTGTAATTTTATTGCAGATTTTTCATTGTTTTACATGTAATTGAATTATTGCTAGGTTTTGTATATGATCCATGCCTAAATGCAAATTAATTTATGGGAAATCTTGGTTAATTTTTGCATGTTAAATAATTTTTCCTCCCCTACTCCAATCATTTATCACTTATCTCTATAATTTTCCCCAAAACTCCATCACCTAAGTAGGATTAGGCATTGGTGAATTTTGTGTTGATAAAAAAATTTCTTAAATTAAATAATTTTGCTTCCTTTTTATTTTCCTAGGCCTTTAAGGCAAGCTGCTAGACCTTTTTTTCCTAGGGCCAAATAGATTTAGGGCATTTTGGATGAATACTTGTGGGAGAAAAACCTAAGCTTTAGCTCTATAGTCCTTTTTAGTAAAAAATTTAGCCTTTTTAATGGTAAATATTCCCCTAGGATTTTGATGTCATCCTTATTTAGACAATTTTTTGCCTTGGAAACCCTACCCCTAGCCTAACTTCAATTTAGAGCCTATTTTGAAGGGGGTTTTCTTTATTGTTTTATTGACCTAATCTTTTAAAAAACCCATTTATTTGACTTTATGTATCCATGTATTCCTTTGTTTTTGCATATCAACAAACCCTAGATTGTATAAGTCTCTATCTAGTCTAGGTGCATGATACATTGCTCCATTATCAAGAAGAATTGAGCCTTTGTCCATCTTAGAGTGTCTTCACCTAACCTATATTTTCGTCACCTTGAATCCTAAAACTTAGAATATCCTTATACGTGAGTATTGGGGAAGCCCCAATTGTCATGAAATTCCACTAAGAGTAGGAGGAAGATTGCTGAGGTGACAATGGAAATCTCCCTCATTGTTGCTATTGTGTCAAGTCCTTGCATAGTGAGTCCCCTCACAAGACCTGCTAGATTTTGTGGCAAGACTACCCAAACCCTAACCACTAGTGGTCCCAACATTAATGAGAACCAACTAACTAGTAGGCATATTACATAAGGATGACTCTTTTACATAAATTAACCACATACCAACTATCTAGTGGGCCTTATTCAAAGAGGATGGTCTCATACATGAATTGGCACATTCCTAAGTATCCCTAGGTAGGGAAGCCAGAGTAAGACAATAACATTTATTCTCTAGAAGATATGTTGCAGGTATGTTTTTGAGAATGAGGTCAGTTTGTTGTGTGCTTTCTGTACCATGTGGTTGGATGATGTATGCCATCAATTTTTGGCCAAAAGGGCCACACTGATAAAAGATGCCAAAGCCTTAGATGCAACAGTTCATTTTGATCTTATCTCTGCACTAGTGGTTTTGAGGATGGGGATATAAGTTCCACTGTATATACCCTTCCATTATTTTCACTTACTGTTTGTAAATATTTTCATGTATATATGGCATATTTTTCAATATCTATATCCATTCATCCATCTGTCTATCTATCTATATTAAACCTTTAAATTAAATTACCCAATTCAATATTCAAGGAAAGATAAATGGGCAAAAATATTGATGCAGTAGGAGTCTGTTTAAAAACATATGGGTAAAATATAATTCATTGAGTATATGAAGACTTCAAACAATGGCTCAATGTCAAGCATAAAGTATCAAATTTTTGGTTTGGGATGTATACCTCAGAAGTTCTTGGATATAATAATAATGAAAACAAATGCCATACTGTACTATCCTCTAGAAATGTTTGTGATGGCATGGATGAATAACCACCAAATTCATTGTATACCACATTTGTTTCTTGACCAGGAGATTGGTCCCTACTCAAGAAGGCATTCCTTAAAAATGAAAGAGCCTATGCTGTAGAACTTTTTAGTTGTACATCATTCGACCCTTTTACAACTCCAAGGATCTCATTTATTAGCAACTGTGAAAATTGCTCACAAAGAGGATTTGAGAGCATAGGTCCTCTTACATAAGATGTTTCCTTCTACCATAAAGAGAAAAGAGAATTATCTATATGATATAATCAGTGAAAAATTGTACAATGTAATGATCAATAAACATCAACATGATCATCTGCAATAATCTTGATTGCCACTTTGAAAGGATCATACCTTTTTTTTGGTTGTTAGCTGAAAATCTAGTGCTTGTTGGTTGGATAGAGTGATAAGCCCAACCCCATCACCCATGCAATTGACTATACCAATCATCCCACCAAAGTGAACAAGTGGAGGATTTGGATCAATGTAAGTTATTCTTATTGTTTCCAGTAGTTTTTAACATCTTCAACTCTTATTGGATGTTGAAATTCATTTAAAATACAAGAAAGAAGGTTGCATGATCCAATGCAGCTTGCCAATAACAAATTTTGATACAAATAAATATGCTCCTTTTGACATGAAAATTTAGAAATCAGTATTATAAACCCATTGACATGGGAATCTAATCCTTCATCCATAAGTTCCAGCTTGTGAAAAATATTCACAGTAGTATATAAAGCTAAAGATGAACCTACCGCCAAGGATACTACAGAAATATCATCATAGAAAAAATACTCCGAGTGTGAATTCTTTCCTTGCCATGAGTTCACAAAAGGGATCTAAGATATTAAAATGTTCGTAATCTCAACCACCATGGATGGACTTCCACTCTTTTTTATAGTAACAACAGAGGTTCCTAGACCAATGACAAGCCCTACAATACCCCAGATATTTTCCTCTATATTGTCCTAGTGTTTACTAGCATGTTCTAGCAGTTTCCTATAACCTATATTACAATCATCTCCATTAAGCAGCTCAAATTGGTAAAGGTTCTACAAGGCCTTAGTAGTAGATGGGCACATCCAGCAAAGCAACTAAATCAGGCTTTTCATAACTTGTCCAAGTAATGCTGTCATTTCTTATTTGCTTGTTCCTAGTTCTTTCGATGTATCACTATTGATGGGATCACCCTTGAGGAGGCTTTGCAAAGAAAAACCTAGACCTACACCACATGCATCTATTACAAGAGGCCTGTTGCTCCTTCCTGCAACCTGCATGTGATAATTTAATTAACCAACCTCAAACTGGTAAAGTTAAAAATGATGCTAGTGATCTGATCTCTAAATATGCTAGAGAAAATGATGCAATATGAAAATATATGAACATAAGAGAATCCCTAAGAAGCTAATGATATATTCAGTTATGAACATGAGAGCATCCCTAGGAAGCTAACAATATATTCAGATATGAACGTGAGAGCATCCCTAAGAAGCTAATGATGTATTCAGGAACTGGACATAAAAACTATATACATCAGTATTCATAAGATATCTAGCAACGTTGCTTCAAATAATGAATTATAAATTATCAGTTCCCAGTTGCTAATGCATGTTATAACTTGCAAGTGTTGAAATGTTCATGTGGTAATCCACTCTAATGTAATGTAGTATAGTATAGCCAATAGTCGTTCACTATTACTAAAGGGGCAGTGTGAGTACAGGATTATAATCACCTTTTAATACTAACTCTAGGTTCATGATGTTGCATTTCGTATAAAGGAGAATATCACAGAACCATGCAGAGATATTCTATTTGAGAAGTAAAAATAAAAAGATGAAGTACCTTAACAAGAGAAGCTGGATCAAATTTTGTCAGTGCCTTGTGTAGATATTTATGGGGGGGCTCAAAATAATGGGTCAATGACATAATTTAAATTTCATATGCCAAATTTTGTGGTAAAAAATCTCAGTAATTTTAGAATTCAGAAGAAATTAAATGAAAGGGCACGCTATTTGGAGAGAGTAGTCATTTGATGATATGTGACAGTGATGACTAAATCAGCCGCATTATATTTTCTTGAGTAGTCTTTGTTGATGTCAACACAATAATGTACTGTAGGGTGGTTTATGTTCTATCTGATGTGGGCCTACACCTTGTGGGATAGTAGTGGATGAGCCCACATCAAAATTATATATTTAAGTTGGCATATGTTCCTCACTAAAGGCTCCCTTCTTTTTGTGAATTTAGGCTATCATTTGATAAAATAAGGAAGCACAAGTGACATATATAATTCTATCTTTAAAATAATCTACTTATTCAAGGCCATAACAACTTTCCTCTCTTTGGGGGATGCATTGTCCCTAATGATGCTAGATTCTTTTGCAGATTTTTAGGCATTAGCTAGCACTTGGGTTGTTCTTGGTTTCTTTGCTCTTTTTATCCTTGTTTATTGGGAATTTAGTTGTTATTGGAGCATTTCTTATATTAACAATATCCTATATGATACCTACATTCTAATTTTCTCCTTTAAATATTTCTTTTAGAAAGGAAAATGTCTTATGAAACTAGGCATGGTTTTTTAATCTTATTATTAGGTCATTATCTCTGTAGAAAGGTTGAGGGTTGGATTTTCCAATCCTCTATTGCCAGTGCAAGGCTAACAATGTTTTGCATTGTATTTGGTTTTGATACTACTATAGAGTTTCATAGATCAGTCTTGGATTTGTGCCGTCTTTTGCTAAATCCATTTATAAATTGGAACATCTATTACTTTATTCACATATTTGCTAAGATAGCAACATAACTTTCCATTCTGATCACTCTACTCAAATTTCCAATTTGAAAAGATCTCTTTCTGGACTCTCAAGTGACCTACTGCTACCGACAAGACTAACAACAATTTAGAAGCAACCCTAATGAGCCCTGAGATTTGTTGTTTTCCCACGACATTGAATAATTTCTTGATCTTTCAAGACCTCCTCAAGAAGCCTTATTTCCACACTACACTGAGCTTTTTCTGTTTACTTGGGCTAGTAGCAGCCAATATTGGTTGGGGAAATTTCATAAATATATTGACAAGTATTTTTTGATGTATTTGAAGGGTTCACAAGACTATTTCGAAATATGATTTCTACCTAGAAATGGAAGCATTCATCTATGTATAGAGGGTCTCTTGTACAAGTTGAGATCACTATATTTTGTTCCCTTTTCTTATGCATAAATAATTAATATGGAAGTTAAGGTGCAATTTGGACATAACACACTTAAACATGCAAAAACTAGAAAATATGGCACTGATATCTACTTTCATTTTAGTCCAGTTGCCATTGTTGCCATTGATATCTCTAGATATGGCTGTTTCTGTTGTGATCTTTTAAGCTATGAACACTTGCAAATATTATACCTTTGTTCCTAAGGAGGCAGGAGTAAAAAAGTGGATTTTTTTGAACTTTGGGTTAGAAATGAAACCTAGTGTGCGATGTTATGAATCACAAGGACAGATCAAGTGTACTTCATGAGTCCATGATCCCGATAATATGCCTGAACATAGACATGCAAAAATGAAGTGTGCCAATCATTCACAACAAAGACCAGGTTGCCATCCCCATAACATACACCACCACAAGGCACCTGCCAAGGAACCTATTCACAATACTTCCAATGTCAGTCCCCTACCGATCAAAAAATTGTGAGATCTTTAATTTGTTAAACAATTTGCTGATATATTTAATGAAAATAATGAGTTAGGAAAGGAAATATGCACCAAAAGCGAAATACGAAAGTTCTAACAAGTCATAATTCAAAAATCTTAGGAGGGAATAGTTCACTAGTGAAAAAAAACTATGGGTGTACTCAGATGACAAAAAAATTTAAACCAAAGTTTATAGATGTAAGTGAAATGAAATGGAAGAAAAGGGTCCTAGTTATCTTGTAACATAATTTAAATCACCATAGTGAGGAATATGATAATATAACTGATAGGATGGGGACGAAAGAAAATAGTTTCTCATTAAGTATTGCTAGAGATTGCAGAGCAAAAATTAAATACATGTAGCAAACTTGTGTTTGACTTGAATTTTAATATTAAGACAACAAAATATTGACGGGGAAAGAGAGATGGTCTTTTTGACAATGATAAGATAGGAAATGAAGGCCAGATATAGGTTCTATTAACTATTAAGTTATTAAAACATTTCTGAACAAAACCGTAAATAGTCTTTATCTGGGGGATTTGGAATCTATCTTGGATGGTAGTTTAATTCTCATTACTCTTTTTCTAAAGAATATCCTCTAACACCATCATTTTCTACAATGTAAATGTTTCATTCAAGATATATTAACATGATTAAGTGTTTTCTAGTGATTTTAAACATATTTCTTGGATTTATATTGAATTACAGATAATTGTACCAGACACCTGTTTATATAACTACGAAGTACATGTAAACTAAATCTAAGAATAATAGAATGATAAAAAATGATAAATCCCAAACCCACTGAGCTAGGGTCCCAACCTCAACTACAAATTTGCAAAAGAGTACCATGCGCTTCAAAATATCCTGCATTCATATTACTTACCATCAGTCATAAGCTAACTGTAAATAAAAAACAGCAAAACCTCTTAAGCGAGGAACATAGTAAGCTGGAAAACATAGTCATGCTTTGAACAGATTTCAGATAGCTAAGACCACCTGAAAGAACTAGCAAGATATCCAGATGAAAATTAATTTTGGTAAATTACAATTGCGATGCTCCTTTCTATTCATTCTGTACTGGTCCATTTTCTTGTTGGCATAGCTCAACAATATATGTGATGCACATGAATCAGACATATTTCATGTATGTCAAATTTGACAAAAATATATCTATATTACACTAAAGTTCTAAGACATTCAAATGATCTTAAATACTTTAAATTATTAAATATGTCTTTTGGTAATAATGTCTCAAGGGATGACATATTCGATCTGGAAATCATGGCATATTACAGAGTTCTTTGAAAAGATCATGACATTTTAGCTTCCCATGACAAGCAGAAGTTAGATGCAAGTGAAAAAAAAGGTAGTATGGGAGGGAAACAAGATATGAAATCACCTCCCTATTTCCCTGATATATGTTTTTGTTAAATCCCTGAAATATTAGACTTTAGATAAATATGAAATCCACATTATCAATGTAATATTGGTAATAGCCAATTTCAAAGTCCCGCAGTAAATATATAAGCCAGTAAAAATTCCCTAAAAATCATGGAAACCTTACTAAATAAAACATGAGACTTAATAGGAATATGCTCCAGAACTCAGAGGCCATATTGGGAATGAAGGGCAGGATCGGGTATTCTGCTGGCCTCCATAATCCAATAAATACCCAGGGTAAAAAGTAGAGCCCTGGAAAGAAAACGCCCAGACACAACTATAATAGCCCTCCTGATTCCCAACATGTGAGCATAATCCTCCTGATCATCTTTCCTGTTGGGAGTAGAGAAGATGGTACAGAGTTTACAAATGATATAATATGTGAGCAGAATGATGAACCCCAATACCAATATTAGTTTTTTCTGTAACTTCTGCCACTCTTTTCTCTTTCTTTCTCGCCCAGTCGATCCTGTATAAAATTGTCCATAAAATCATACATTTTCTTGGTATATATCTGCGCACTATGGTACACACCCTGCTGATCCAAGAAGTGGAGGCATGAGAAAAAATCCACCAAGTTGGGAGTTCAGTGAATGACCGCCATTTTATAAAGGACATCTTTCAACTCTCAAGAAGCTCCAGCGAACTGGGGATCAAACACGTCTTTACCGAAGACCATATTTCCCAACACATTAAAGGAGGCTTGGAACACAATGTGTTTGATACTCACACACTTTCCCTTCACGGCGTCTTGGAAAATCTGGCGAATCATTCGATTAACTTTTGCTCTTCTGAGATGTTGCAGAGATTCCAACCTTTTCATATTGAAGAGTTGAGTATTGGATAAACACCTTAGCATGCACCAATGGGATCCACACTGGCTAAAAGCTATGGAATTCTCGTGCAGGGCGATCAATGCAATTAGCAAAAGAGCCTTCTCCTTCAAAGGCAGCGAACCCTTTCCCATTGTACCATATATGTCATGCCTCACAAATGCAGTATACTCAGCTTCCATCTCCTTCAAAGCCTCTGGAGAAACAATTGTTGATCCTTGAACAGTAAAACTGAGCAAACAATTGGAGCAGGGAAAAAGATTTGAATAGGTTGATTAAGATAGAGTAGATACCAAATTAAATTTCCGAGTGTTTTCCCTAAATGTCGTAAGACTGAAATTTGTTCCATCAACGTCGCAATTCCGACAGAATTCCTAAACATCGCAAGACCGACGGTCGTCTCCTAAATGTCACAAGACCGACGTATGATTCCTAAATGTCAGCATTTTGACGGTTTTTCCCTCAATGTCGCAAGACCAACGTTATCCCTAAATGTCGCAAGACCAAGGGAGGTCTCCTAAACATCTCAATACCAACGGTTTGTCCTGTAAAGTCAGTATTCCGACGGTTTGTCATGTAATATTGGTATTCTGACGATTTTCCTAAATGTCGTTGTTCCGACGATACTCCAAAAACGTCACTAGAGAGACAATTGTTGGCAGGATTAAAAAAATGAGAAAATTTGGGGAAATTTCTGACAATACATCAAAAGTGTCGGAACTAAAGTGTTGGAATTTTTCCCATATGTACTCGTGAGAGGAGAGTAACCATAAAGGAAGAAACATCTAGTTCAGATGGAAAAATAAAGGAAGAAACATCTAGTTCAGATGGAAAAATAAATCAATTAGCTAAGACTTTAGAGAGAATGATGGATAGATTAGACAACATAGAAAGGAGACCTCAATGGGATAATCAACAACAAATCAGGAATCCCAACTTCAGGAAAAATGCAAATTCAGGAAAATCTAAAGAATCAGCCCCTGATCAGACAGTAAGACCCCCATTTCAAGAGAACTATGTTGAAATTTCTCAAAACAATGTTGATGATGAAGACACCATAAATCTAATGGGTATAAATGATGATAAAACTATCTTTCTCACTCACGAAGACCAAGAGTTATTTGAAATGCAACAACTTCAATTAGATTCAGGTGAATCATTTGACTACAAATAAAGTTATTATTTTTCCATAAATGAAGTACATAAGAAATATAACCTTAGAATTAATCTATTAAGAAATCTGCACAAATTGAAAATAAGAAAACAGTAGAAGCCCCAACAACAAAAGTTCTACAAATTCTCCCTAGGGAAAATAAGCAAAACTCTAACTCATCCCAAAATGTTTGCAGCGCCAAAATTTCACCCAGTCCTAAGATAGTTGACATAAAAGATGAAGTTTCTCAAGCTTCAAAAGATTCAGAAAAATCTGCTGCTGCAAAAACAAATTATGATAATTCAAAATCTGAAAAAAAATCTATTACTTCTCAAACCATTCCTGAAAAGAAAACTAGGAGCAGTAAGACACAAGAAACTCAAACAAAAAATGAAAACATAACTATAGAAAAATAAGATAAACCCACTCAAACTACAGTTACTAAGGAAGAGTTAATTCAAATCAGTAAATCACAACCTTCATTCAATATACAAACTAAAATTGCAAAGTTAAAATACCAATTCCTTTGACAGAATTGGTAAAACATGATTTGTATAAAACAACTATCACTGAAACATTAAACTTGAATGATGTAGAATACTCTGTAAACTTGAATGATGATCAACTAGAGTTGATTTTTTGGCCCTGATGTGAATGGAAAGCATCAAGATGGAGTAGTTTCTCCATTTTACATCAGCCTAACTGTTCATGACCAAATACTACAAAATGAGATGTTAGATTCAGGAGCTTAACATAATCTAATGCCCAAAGCAATAATGGAAACCCTAAACTTAGACATCACAAGGCCTTACAAAGATTTATTTTCATTTGATTCAATCAAATTGAAATGCCTAGGTTTAATTAAATATTTTTGTGTCACATTAGTTCAATATCCTGGTAAAAGTATACTCATGGACATTGTAGTAGCTAATATCCCACCCAAGTATGAAATGTTATTATCTCGCTCATGGGGAGCAAAGTTACAGGGATATCTACAATTGGACATGTCATATGCTACCATATCAGTTTTTGGTCAACCAAAGAAACTCTATAGAGAAACATTGATTAAATATATGGTGAGAAGTGCATCAATATCACTAAATTACCCAATTTATGCTACACCTATTGACCTAGATTCTTTCATTTTATGTAACTTTGAAATTGATAATGAAATGAAAACTGAACTAAAGGACAAAAAGAAAACACAAAACAATGAAAATATCTTTCATGAATCTTTATGGCATTTAGATTTTGATGGATCAGTAAACAAACTAGGAGCAGGAGTAGGAGTTTGGATAACTAATATTGAAAAGAATCATGTAGAAGGCCATGCTTTCAGACTAAATTTTAAATGCACTAACAATATGGTTGAGTATGAAGCCCTCATTTTAAGACTCCAGATTATCAGAAACCTAGGAGGCAAAAAAATATCAATAATGGGAGATTCAGAGTTGATTATTGAATAGATAAAAGGAGAATATTTTGTTTGTAATCCTATATTAGGCCAATATAGAGAAACTGCATTAGATTTGATAGATGAACTGTTGGAATGTAATTTTTCTGCAATACCAAGAAAGCAAAACATACAGGAACACTCCTTAGCAACTTTTTATAGTACCTGTAATTTGTGCTTTCAACCCAATCATAAGTATACTGCAGAAGTAAAACATAGACCAATAATTCCAGATAACCTCAAATATTGGCAAATTTTCTCACAAGACCAACAGATTTACCATTTTATGAATAATGAAGGAGAATTTCAGAACTGTAAAATAGACATAGACTGTACATTAGATCAACATTTAGATAGTGAAATTGATTTGAATAATATAGATGTAAATAAAGTAAAGTTTGCTAGACCTACTAATTTTAGTCAATCAGATATAGATAACTTAGAGAGAGTAGAAATTGATGAGATGATTGATGATGAATCTGATATATTAGATCTCAAAGATAATTTCTTACCAAAAGGTTTAACTCCTTTAGAAGATTTATTTGACTCAAATGATGTTGCTAGAAAACCCAAAATGGAGCCACTTAGATCTAATATTGAGGAATGTAACATAGGAATAGATTTAAAACCCAAGATGATTAAACTTTTCAAAGCCTTACCTCAACAAGAAAAAGAAAAATATATTGCTCTTTTTAAGGAATTTCAAGATGTTTTTGCTTGGAGTTATGAGAACCTAAAATCCTATGACACAAATATAATACAACATAAAATCCCTATAAAAGAAGACCAAAAGCCTTTTAAACAAAAATTAAGAAGGATCAACCCTGTTTTGAGGCCTTTGATTGAAAAGAGGTAAAAATAATGTATGATGCACAGATAATTGCACCAATCAGATATTCTGATTGGGTTTCTAATTTAGTTCCAACCAGAAAAAAGACAGGAGAGATCAGATTATGTGTTAATTTTAGGAATCTAAAAATTGTATGTAAGATCCCAAATCTTAATAATTTAGTCAGATCTAGCACATTTCTAATGTTCTCAATAAAAATTCATTCAGTAAAAACCATGAACATAGACAGGAACTAGAAATGCAAACTTTTATTTATATTATTTGCTAAAAATAGAATACATGCCCATACAATAAATTTGATCTCCTGTAGATGGCATGCTTGGCTGCTCCTTAAAAGAGAAAACAAAAACTAAAGCACAATCGTGGACCTTAGATGGATCCACCAAACAAATTCACCACGGGGTTTTCATCCCAGGATCAATGTTAGAACTGGCTAGGCCAAGTTCTCAACCCAAACACAATAAGATAGATAAAACCAGAATGAATCTAAATGCCTAGATTCTCTCCCCTTTTATAGGCTTGAAGGAATTTCTAGAGACCTTATTTTATTATTTTTCTCGAAAATTGACAACAAATACCATGGGCCAATACCATGGTAAAATACCACAGTAAGTACCATGGATTGATTTTTTCCACTTTGATTGGATCAAGAAAGGGAATATTACAAATCCTCCCACCCAAATATTGCTTGTCCTCAAGCGATCCACTTTTATCCGCAACAGAAGCATTTTTACATTGATACCAGAATGCCATACAATCCGATGTACCCTCAATGTTGAATGGTCCTGAATGGATCCTTCGATACCTAGATCCCAAACAATCCTCTAACCAATCCTTTCCTCAATGGATTCTCCTGCATCCCAATACCACCTAAATCCTCGGAACTATGGGTTATGGTACCATTTCAACTCTCCATCGCTGCCTACACCAAATGGTCCAAGCTGTAATTTTCCCTTGGCTATGGGTATCCTCCAAATAATCAACCCATCAATAGAATACCAAATCATAAACTCTCACCAATCCATACTTGGGAAAGAATGAATATCTGCAAATCTACTATGTTGATGTTGTTCGATGCTTGATTCATGTTTCTCTACTTGGTTACCCAACATGATGTATTTGGAGAACTCTGCCCTGTTCTTCTCAATGCATAAAGGTGGGTTATTGGTGTTGCAAGCCTTATCTATGTATTCCTGTAGAGCGCTGCTTGGAACTAGCAATTATAGTCCTCATGCGGCCTTGTGAGGGACTTGAGTTGTTCCTCAATACTCGAAAGCTTGGTCGATGATTTGGCATATTTCCCTATGAGTTCCTCAATTTTTCTATTCTCCTGTAAGAGAGTGTCTCGTATTGTCCAGACTCTTTGCTTTAACAACATAAGATCTGTCTTGAAATGCATGATCCTCTCCTGAAAGTATTTCACTGGCAATTCTAGTGCCCTTCTGAATGTCTCAGTATTTGACTGCATTGGATGCCCCACGACCACTGCTTCAACTTGAATCTTTGATTGTCCCTTTAGAAATGAGTCATCCTGCATACTATCTTTGTCTTGTTGGCCTGCATGATCATGCTCATCATATCGGTTTATTACTACTGGCTCCTCATTTGATTCTCCTTGGGTGTATTCATCCTGGACCTCTTCACATGTGAGGATAAGTTGTCCATCCTCTCTAGTTGTCAAACATGGATGTACTGATGGATTGTTGTCTATACCTAATTTCCCATACTCTTTATGGATGTATAGATTCAACTACCACATCATCAAGAGGAATTTCATCTTTCCTTTCTTCATGTACTTTGTCAAGATGACTAATCAAATTTTCCTACAAGTTTCTCTGAAGAGGATGGTGTTGTTGCTCACCATTTTTACTTGACTGCTCAGATCCTTCATAGGTCCTCTCCTGAAAACCAACTGTTTGGGCCCTTGTTTTGAAATTCAACAGATTTTGAATTGTGTCTAGTACGTGGCGGAACAGAACCACGGTAGGCAGAAAGATGTCAAGGTTGCGAAGGAGTAAAGGACAGGTGTCGCGGCTATTGTGGGAGAAAGCACAGATGGAAAAATAGCGTGGGAGGAAACGAGCAGTAGAAATCCTGACTAAAAAAAAGAAACAGAAGAAAACTGAGTGAGAAGAAAGGAGGAACTGTCAATCACGCTGGCAGCAGAACAAATAGGCAGTCGGGCAGCGGAAAGAGATCTTGGTTGGTGCAGACGGGATCAGGCAACAGGGAGCCGCAGGAGAGCTCTGTTTGTGTTGTATTATTCTCCATTCCTCTGTGCTTCTTTATTTCTCTCTGTCCAATAGGACTTCTGGTATTTCGTTCTGCTCACGCTCACGCGGTTGAGCCTTGTAATAGTTTGTCACTAATAGCCAATGCTTAATATAATTAGAAGTGTTGTTTTGGATGTATGTTAGGGTTTTGAATGAATGCTTTTTCAAGAAATTTTAAAATTTTATTTGCTGCAAGTTTGAATGCATTTTGAGGAGATATATGTCATGGAACGTTGTGTTACGGTTGTTTATACTTGTAACATAACTTTGATTCAATAGTATCAATGTTGTTGGGTTGATACTGATCGACTCCCTACCTTAGTAAGGTCATGGCACACCTCAGGTGAGACTCTTGTCTCTTTGGAGTAGGGTGCAAATGTCAGTGTGAAGCTAGACTACGACAGAAAACCTTGTTGGCCCTTAACCTGAACCTCAGTCTTCTCTGCGAGACCTGTTCACTCGCCAACAAATGGTTCTGTTGCCAGGACCTGAAATTTCATTTGGGAGCTAGATCATGGTATCTCGGATCTTCGAAAGAGAAATACGAAGCTGGTGGGATAGCCACCTAGATCAGTTCATTGCTCATCAAGCTGAGCTGAGACGACAAAAGGAGAAAACAATTAAAACTTGGTTCTATTCTCTAACTCTGTTAGTGATACCTACGAAATATTTTGGGGAAAGTTCCCAAAAGAACTCTATAACTAGTTGCGAAGGCTTCAGACCAAGGCTATCAAAGAAAATTCGTTGAAGGTCAATCGTAAGTGGGCGCATGAGGATCTGGTGGCCCTTCATCGGTTAAACACCAATTTAACCCGAGATGTAGATTTTTGGGTGGAATCTACCTTGGAAGGATACATAGTGGAGTTTGCAGCAGAGTACTACCAGTCTTTCTCGAGAGCAGAAGATACATTCATATTTGCGTTAAGGGGGAAGCTGCTGAAGGAGATCCCATTGTGGATTAAGGCATTGATGGTAGACGAAGGACTAATGGGGTTCCAAAAAACAGAGATGGAAGCATAAAACCTCCGGTGCTGGGGGAAGGGATTAAGGGAGAGATGTTACAAGAACCGTGAAAAGGGGTAATGGGAGTATGGATGTCGAGACCGCCAACAATCTCAGGGACCGATGAGCACATCGGAGGGCACAAATTGCATAAAGGTGGCGAGAGAGGGTGATGAAGGAGTTGAAAAGACAGGAAAGCAGTCGAAAGAACAAAGAGGAGGCGCCTCAGATGACAAAGGGAATAGAAAGTCAGGTGGGTCCCCATGATATAGGAGGGGCTGTTAAAGAAGTGTGGCAGGTGTATAGGAGCCCAACCCAGATAGAGAAAGGAAAGAAGCCTAACGGAGAAGGTATAGACAGGCACCCGGAGGAGGTGTCCAATGTGGAGATGCATGTTGCGATGGAGCAACTATTTCAAGAAAGGCCGATGTCCATATCTCAAGGTATTCCTATTTCCCACAGTTCAAGTAGCTCTAGTCCCAACCTTCCCTTGGTGCTCTATAAACCCCTCGATGAAATTTTTGTTAAGTTGCGTGAATTAAGTAGGTTGCACATTATTCAGTCTCCAACAATAATACATACTAGTAGTAGGATTGCCAGTGGTACAATCTCACAAACAGGAACCAAAAACTTCATTTTAGTGATGCATACTCAAGTGAACATGGTGGGATCACTTACTCGGTAGCCAAAGTTCTTTGGGAGGGGTAACGATGATGTCGAACAACACTGGAACCTCTGCGAGGCCATATGGAAGGCACGACAGACACCAGATGTTGGGAAGTTGATAGAATTTCAGACCACCCTAAGGGAGAGAGCCCTACGCTGGTTTATGAAATGGTGAGAAGCTCACTCGAACCCAGCAATGGAAAATTTAAATAGGGATTTCATTAAGGAATTAAAACTGCCCCAAATGGACCAACAAGGCCTGTCAGAGATGTGGGAAATCAAGCAGCGAGAAGGAGAGACTGCTTCGGATTTGATGCGAAGATTCAAGGACGTAATCGAAAAACTCAGCTATCCAATTGATCCAAACCATCAGAGGGATTGGTTCATTAAAGCTCTACTACCTTTGACCCGAACTCCACTGACTCAACAAAGGATCGAGACGTTGCAAGACGCACTAGAGCATGTGATGAAGATAGAATCTATGGCGGGTTACCTACAAGAGTTTAAGGGAGGAGCAACGATACAAGACCTCTCTATAATGGGTTTGCAGCATCAAATAGCAAGTTTGACAGAAAAACTCAAGGAAATGCAACCAATGCGACCAGCGAGACCGAATGTATGGTGCACGCATTGTCTCATGGAAGGACATGTGGTAACTGAATGTCCACGGTTGCGGGGGCAAAACGTGGACATCGGTTGCAGGGGCACAGGGGGATCCACCATTGGGGGGGTTGTGCAAATAAACACCTAGGGTATATATCCACTGTAATAGCAAAACATAAGGTTCCCAGGACAACAGAGTCCAACTACCAATGAGTACTGTGAAATATGTAAGAATATGGGCCGTCAACCTTGCCTGTGTCCGATTTTACAAAAGTATTCCAATGTTACGAATAATATATACTATGACTTCTGTGCCTCAAGAACACACGGCATGAAGCAGTGTCGAGCTCTAGATGCACTGGCTGAACGGCTGGACCGGCCTTCATACAGAGTGAATGAAGTTCCCCAAGGAAGAGGAGGAGGCATGAGAGGAGGCCAAGCAAGAGGTAGAGGTCCAGTAAGATGATAAAAATATGACTAGGAAGGACATGTAGCTAGATAATGTCCACTCCCTAGAATACCTTGGTATTCTCAGTGCTGGGTTAACACACACACAACAGAAGATTTCCCGGAGCTTATCAAAAGATGGGAGGAAAGAGCTAGACATAGGGGTACCAATTTAGTAAATGCAGAACCCAGGTTAATGGGAACTTAGAAAATGGAAAACATAGCCATAGTAACATGAGGAGGAAAATTAATGGGGGAATATGTGCATATTATGGACCCAATAAAATTGATCAGGCCAGCATCCCCAAATATCCTAATCAAACTAGAATGACAGAAACAATTTTTTCAGGAAGCAGCAGAAACGTTTTCCCAACTCGGGGGAAACAAAGGAATTGAGTTACAGAAAACTAGGGAAGACAATGAAACCCAAAGTAATTCTGAAGCTTTGATCTAGGAGTGGTTCCATCTATTCCTGAAATTTTCTAACAATGCACCAATGCTAGAGCAGCTAAAGCAGAACCTGGAAGGGGTGCTGAAGAAGAACACAGGAGCCAGAGAATCAGCAGAGGCAAACCAGAAGTATGTACAGAGAGTAAAGAGAAATAAACAAAGGACGGGAAAGTAATTCCGAGTGAACACACAAGTTGCGGGTTTCCAGATTAAAGACACCATGCTTGATTTGGGATCTGATGTCAACATCCTACCAAGAAAAACTTGGGAGGCGTTAGGAAGGCAAATATTGACATATTCACCAATTCAACTTCGAATGGAGAACTAGTATTTCATTATTCCCATCGGTCGTCTGGAGGAGTTTGAAGTTGACATTGCAGGGGTAAAGACATTTATGGACTTTGAAGTCATCGACATCATGGGAGATAAAGATCCGTATCCTGCAGTATTAGGAATTGATTGGGCCTTTGAAAATTATGCAATAATAGATCTAAAGAAAGAACTGATGATCTTCGAGGATGGGGAGATCAGATTCACTCAACCACTCGACCCATACCAAGGACCAAGATATATGTTAGGTAAACATGACTCGGGGTAGAGTAAATGTTGACTAGGGTAAATAGTAGTGGTTTTGGGGCACATGGTTTTGTGTACCCATGGTATCGCATGTAATGGAGCCTATAAAAAGGCTGGGAATACTTCATTGTAATGTAGGCCTGGAGGTGAGCGGCGGTGAAGGCTCACTTGGCCGGATTGGCCAGGGTTTTGGCCAATGGTTAATGAAATTTCATTAGGATGGGTTTTTCCCCGGATTTGGGGTTTTCTCGGATAAAAATATGTGTTTATGTTTATGATTTGTTGTTGGCCTCTTTGTATTTATTTCTCTTCGTAAATTCTTTATTATTTTTGTGATAAAATTTCTAACAATATATAGAGACTGTGGACAACAGATAAGATGCTCAACTTCTGGACCATCTTTATCAAATGACCGCAGGAATAAGAGAAGATTACATTAACCTGACAGCCGAAGGCTCTGTAAGCTTGAGAAGCATCCAAAGCTCAGAATTGGGATCAGAAATAGCTTGGGATGATTGACAGCAAGGAGGGTATGAAACAAATACAAGGAGATGCGCGAATATTGGAAGAATCAATTGGACCGGGGCCGAGGTTCAAGAATACCCAATATTCTCTGATATGAAGGTTGTAAACCTTTTCATAGCCAAGATAGAAAATAAGGTATCGGAAAGTCACAAAGTACCATTGATGGACATGGCATTACAATCCACATCTATGAGATGGTGGAGTAATCATCGCAACTCATTGACACAATGGGATGAAGTTGTGGTAGCACTAAAAGCCATATTTAAGGAAGAGGAAGGACCCTGGAGCAAGGACAAGTACCAAGGGAACTAAGTCCCCAGAAACCATCTGAAGAAATGTGAGGCACAATGGAGAAATGATGGATATCCGGAAGAGTTGTGGGTACACAGGTTTATCCACTCTCTGGAAATAATTCCACAGGCCTGGTACCTCACGAAGGAGAAAAAAAGAGTGACCAACAAATGGCAGGAAGTTGCGGAAAACTTCATGCAGTGTTTCTCATCTGAAGGAAAGGCAAATCTGGTTACATAAACTTTACAGGCTATCAAGAATGAACTGTTCTTCCCAGATATTCAACAGAGGGATGAGCTGTCGTCTTACTACCAAGGTATCCAACAAAAGGTGGCATGTCAAAAAATTAATAGGGAGATGGATGATGACAATCTGGAGGATCTCAGGCACTTGTATTTTGAAGAAATAGAGGGGGAGAGGGACATCAAAGAAGAACCAACGACAGAAGGGATCCATCTGCTACCTCTAAAAACCAAGAAATTAAATATTGGAACAGAAGACAAACCCAACCTAGTAACAATTAGAGACTATTGGGATGAAAAAACAACTAAGGAAATATTCAGTCTGCTCAAGGAATATGAGGACTTGTTTCCTTCATCAGCAGCGGATCTAAAGGGCATAAAAGGGGAGATGGGGGAAATGCAGATAATATTAAAGCCCGATGCAAGGCTTGTGAAACATAGGCCATATCGTTTGAACCAAGAGTAAAGGAAAAGGTGAAAGCAGAGATCGAAAAGATGTTAAAAGCAGGATTAATATTCCCAGTAGAAGAAGTAGAATGGGTATTTCCCAT
>CM076573.1:310370760-310465200 GCA_034641835.2 Pinus albicaulis
CTAGGGCAGAGGTGCGGGACCTTCCATGCCTAATGTCAGCCGCATGTTCACATATCCTTTGGCTAATGGACCTACCCGTTTCACCAATGTAAGGCGTCCCACGGGAACAAGGAATAAGGTAGACACCTTTTCCATCCCTAGGGTTCACCAAATCTTTACCGAGTTAAGAGAGTTGTGAATCTTGTTAAGGGGTTTGAAGGAAGAGGAAACCTTACGCTTCCTAAGAATCCTAGCAATCCTATCAGTGGTACCCTGAATGAAAGGAAGCCTTACATTGTAGGACCATTGATTAGGATCATTTTTATTTTTAACCAAGGGACCTCTTTCTGCTTTAAGAAAAGCTTTAAGTCCTTGTGACTTACTATAACCATTAAAACAAAAAAAATTAAGGAGATGGGTCTTTTCTCCCTCAAGGTGAGATTCATCAGAGATTCTCAATGCCCTAGTGGCTAAGGTGTTGAGGACGCCTAACTTTTGAGTAGGGAAATGATGCGAATCCGCGCGAAGATATTGCTTAGTATGGGTTTTCTTACGAAAAACTTGATGTGAGAAAGAACCATCTTCCTTTCTACAAATAAGAACGTCAAGGAAAGGAAGGCTCCCATCCACCTCATAATCCATGGTAAATTTTATGGAGGAAGATTGACTATTAAGATGAACGAAGAAACAATCCAGCTCTTCCTTACCATGAGGCCCACGTGCTTAGTTGAGATTTTCTTAACTTCTACTTTCTTTAGTTTTGAAGGAGAGTTTTATGAGAAAACCTGTGGTGTTGCTATGGGTTCTCCCCTTTCTCCGGTTGTTGCTAATCTCTTTATGGAAGACTTTGAGTCCAAGGCTCTTTCCTCTGCTCTGCACCAACCAAAGCTTTGGAAAAGGTTTGTAGATGATACTTGTGTCATTTGGCCTCATGGTAAGGAAGAGCTTGATCGATTCTTCATTCATCTTAACAGTCAATCTTCCTCCATAAAATTTACCATGGATTATGAGGTGGATGGGAGCCTTCCTTTCCTTGATGTTCTTATATGTAGGAAAGATGATGGTTCTTTCTCTCATCAGGTTTTTCGTAAAAAAACCCATACTGAACAATATCTTCGGGCTAATTCGCATCATTTCCCTTCTCAAACGTTAGGCATCCTCAACACCTTAGCCACTAGGGCGTTGAGAATTTCTGATGAGTCTCAATTTGAGGGAGAAAAGACCCATCTCCTTGATGTTTTTTGTTCTAATAGTTATAGTAAGTCTCAAGGACTTAAAGCTTTTCTTAAAGCTAAAAGAGGTTCCTTGGTTAAAAATAAAAATCCTAATCAATGGTCCTGCAATGTAAGGCTTCCTTTCATTCAGGGTACCACTGAGAGGATTGCTAGAATTCTTAGGAAGCATAGGGTTTCTTCTTCCTTCAAACCCCTTAACACGATTCGCAACTCTCTTAACTCAGTTAAAGATCCTGTGAAACCTAAGGATGGAAAAGGTGTCTATCTTATTCCTTGTTCCTATGGGATGCCTTACATTGGTGAAACAGGTAGGTCCATTAGCCAAAGGATATGTGAACATGCAGCTGACATTAGGCATGGCAGGTCCCGCACCTCTGCCCTAGCTGAACATGTGGAAAAAAATAACCATCATATCTGCATTGAAGAGGCTAAGGTCTTAGCCAGGATTGATCATTTTCATCATCGTAAGTTAAGAGAGGCCCTTGAAATTGAAAAAAGGCCCATAAATCTCAATAGAGATGACGGTTGGAATATAAGCAGGTGTTGGATCCCTGCCTTATATTCTTAATCCTCTTCTCTTTTTTTAATTTTTAATTTTTAATTTTTACTTTTTATTTTTTATTTTTTTTATTATTATTATTATTTTTTTTTTAAATATTTTTCTTTATCTATATATATATATTTATATATATTGATTATATAATTATAATAATATAATATTTAAATTTTGAATAATCAATTAACTTTATTCTTTTATATTTTTTATTTTTTAAGATAGAATTTCAATATAATAATATTATTCTTTTATTTATTTTTAATTTTTTAAGATAGAATTTTAATACAATAATTTTAATTAAATAATATTTGTTTTTGAAAATTCGATTAACGATATTAATAAAAATAAAATTTGCTATTATTTTGAAGATTCAAACTAGCCGTTTCAATTTGTAATTAATTTTGTAAATTAAGGGAACTATTTTATTTATAGTTTTATAATTATTATTATTATTATTTAATTATTTAATTATTTATTCATTTTATTTTTAAAAGATTTACAATAAAATAATGTATAATAATCAATTAAAAAATAATAAATAAATAAATAAATATAAATTAAAAATAATAATAATAATAATAATAATAAATAAAATTAAATTAAATAATTAAACTGTAAAATTGAAATTTATTTTTATTTATAAAAAAAAAAATAAAAAATAAAAAAAATAAAAAAATAAAAGAAAAATTGACTTTTAATTTAAATATTCAAACTAGCCGTTTTTTATTTTTTTAATTATTGAACTAACCGTTTTATAGTCAAACTAGTTATTTTAACGGTTTTCTTTCCTCTCCTACATCTATTTAAACTTAACGACTGATCTGATCTCTCACCTAGTCCTGATGATGAACCACACTGGTTGGTTCGAAACGCGTCGACTTTGTTCAGGATATGATGTTATCTTTCCAAAAGATGACTGAAGTATTGATTAATAGGGTTGGGGGAAATCCTTCAATGCCTGGTTCTTCATCTCAAGCAGAAAAGCAAGAAATACCATCTGATGGAGATGTACATAGGGAGTTGGAAAAAGTTAAGCTTCCTATCTTTAAGGGCACCACAAAAGGGGAGGTAGCAGAATCTTGGTTGGAAAACATGCGCCTATGTTTTGAGTTGCAGAACTATTCTAGCAACCAAAAGGCAAAGTTAGCTATTTACCAACTTAAGGAGAGTGCACTATTATGGTGGAGGAACTTAGAGTCCCAATTGGGGTACTCCATGTCTACCTTGACATGGGAACGATTCGAAGAGCAATTTCGAGCAAAGTACCTTTCTGCTGAATACTTGGAGAGGAAGTTGAATGAGGTCCATGATCTTAAGCAAGGAACTAAGACAATCCTTGAATATGAAGCACGATTCATGGAATTGCTTAGATATGCCACCCATATAAATACCGAATCCCTCAAGGTAAACAAGTTTTTGTATGGGTTGAATCCTATCATAAAGGACAAGGTGCGCATTTTGAGGCCTACTACATTGCATGAGGTAGTGCAACAAGCAATTATAGCTGAGGAAGAATTGTTGGGCAACAAAGGCGAGGATAAAACCACAAATCTATCATTCCATGGGAAACATACTCGAAGGGGAGACCAATATTTAAGACATAAGTCAGGTGGTTCACATCATCAGGGATTCCAAAAGAATCATACTTTTAATAAACAAGGAAATAATTCAAGGCATCAACTTCAGAAAAGTAGTGCTCGCACTCAAGAAACACCTAATAAAAGGGTCAAATTTATGAAAGCTGCTCCCACTAATGGATGTTGGACTTGTGGAGGACCTCATTATGAGAGAGATTTCCCTACAAAGAAGACTGAAGCAAAATCAGAGCAGGAACAAGCCACTGCTAGAGATATGGGTAGGGCCCATAGGATTCATGCAGTGTTGCAGAATCACCAAGTCGAGCATCAATCTACTGTACTTGAAGCATCTGGTAAGCTAAATGGTATGGATGTTACTATTTTGATTGATCCCGGTGCAACTGAAATTTTTATTTCTCCTAATGCTTTATTGAAATGTAAATTGGTGGCAATAGAGCAAGATGATTTCAATCAGGTTGAGATGGCTTCAGGACGATCTCAAAAGGTTGACTGCTTAGTGAAAGAGTGCCCTTTAGACCTAGGAGTGTGTGTCACACATGTGAATATTTATGTGACGCCGCTTGGTCACTATGATGTGATAATTGGGATGGACTGGCTTGAATCTCGCTGGGCTGTGCTCGATTGTCGAAGCAAAACCCTTCAGTTTTTGAGTGATGAGGGTCAGTCTAGGGTTCTCCTTGGCAAAAAAAGACCTGTTTCCTTAAGACTTATCTCATTCTTGCAGGAGAAGCGAAGTCTTAGAAAAAAATGTCAAATGTATGCTGTAATGACCTTAAATGAGGGAGAGCTTTCGTCCTTTGAACAATATCCTTTCCTTTCAGAATTCTCTGATGTCTTTCCAGAGGATTTGCCTGGTTTACCTCCAAAGCGTGAGATTGACTTCTCCATTGAGCTTAAGCCTGGTACTGAACCTATATCCAAAACTCCCTACCGAATGTCTATTGTTGAACTTCGTGAGTTGCAAGTGCAACTTCAAGAGTTATTGGATCGGGGTATGATTAGGCCTAGTGTTTCACCTTGGGGAGCTCCCGTGATATTTGTAAAGAAGAAGGATGGATCCCTTCGGCTCTGTGTTGATTACAGGCAATTGAATCAAGTAACTATTCGAAATCAATATCCTTTGCCTCGCATTGATGATCTATTTGATCAAATGAAGGGAGCCACTGTATTCTCCAAGATCGATCTTCGATCAGGATATCATCAGCTTAGAGTTAAAGAAGAGGATATTTCCAAAACTGCTTTTCGAACTCGTTTTGGTCATTATGAGTTCGTGGTTGTTCCCTTTGGGTTATCTAATGCCCCAGGAGTTTTTATGAGTCTGATGAATGGTGTATTTCGGAAGTACTTGGACAAATTTGTACAAGTGTTCCTTGATGACATCCTAATCTATTCAAATTCCCCCGAAGAGCATGAGCAACACCTAAGAATGGTATTGCAATGCTTAAGAGAAAATAAGCTTTATGCAAAAATGTCCAAATGCTCTTTTTTTCAATCAAAGATCCATTATCTTGGACACATTATCTCCAGCGAAGGAATTTCAGTTGACCCAGCAAAAATCGAAGCAATTTCAGAATGGCCAACACCCTCTAATGCACATGAAGTGCGTAGTTTCATGGGTATGGCAGGATACTATTGGAGATTTGTTGAAGGGTTTTCAAAAATAGCCAGCCCAATCACTTCATTGCTTCGGAAGGGAGCGCGATTTAAGTGGGGGGATGAGTGTGAGCAAGCTTTTTCCAAGCTCAAGCAATGTTTGACTACAGCTCCAATACTGAAGGTTCCAGATATGGATAAACCATTCATTGTATGTACAGATGCGTCAAAAGGTGGATTGGGTGCCATTTTATCACAAGAGGGTAGGGTGATTGCATATTCCTCTGGGAAGTTAAGGCCTCATGAAGAAAACTATGCAACCCATGATCTAGAACTAGCAACCATAGTTCATGCCTTGCGACTTTGGCGACATTATCTGGTGGGAAAGAAATTTGAATTGAAAACAGATCATAGAGGTTTGCAACATATATTTACTCAAAGTGATCTTAATGCTAGACAAAGAAGGTGGTCAGAACTCCTAAGTGAATATGATTTTGACATAACTTACATCAAGGGTACATTGAACAAAGTAGCCGATGCACTTAGTCTAAGGCCACGCATATTTTCAGTAATTCCACTAAAGATTGATTTACGGGAGCACATCTTGAGGGCACAAGATGTAGATGATTGGTGTAAGGAGGTTAAAGTTTCTCTTTGTGGGGAGGAGGCTAAGAAAAGCAAGGTAGAAGGCTATTCTTGTGATGATGATGGAATGGTGAGATTTATGCAAAGAATTATAGTTCCAGATCAAGATGGGCTTCGTGAGTTCATTTTGCAAGAAGCTCACCGTGCAGTATATATGGCTCACCCGGGAGTCCAAAAGATGTATGCTGATTTAAAGAAAATTTTCTTTTGGACAGGTATGAAGAAGGATGTAGCAAATTTTGTGGCAAAGTGTTTGGAATGTCATCTAGTTAAAGCAAAGCATGGTCATCCAGCAGGATTGTTGCAGCCGCATAATATCCCTGAGTCCAAATGGGAAGGAATATCTATGGACTTTATTGTTGAATTACCTGAAACAACCAAAATGCACAACTCCATTTTGGTGGTGGTGGATAAGCTTACTAAGAGTGCCCATTTTATACCTGTTAGAGATACTTACAAAGCAGCTGAAATAGCACAAGTATTTATAAAGGAGATCGTTAGACTTCATGGTTTTCCGAAGAAAATCATATCAGACAGGGGCTCTATATTCACAGGAAGATTTTGGACTAGTTTCCAGGGAGCTCTTCAGACACAATTAAATTTCAGTACAGCTTATCATCCAGAAACTGATGGTCAAACTGAAAGATTAAATCAAGTGTTGGAGGACATGCTTAGAATGTATGTAATGGGTCAACAATCTAAGTGGGAAGATTATCTTCCTCTTGTGGAGTTTGCTTACAATAACAGTTATCACCGATCTCTTAGTATGGCCCCTTATGAGCTATTGTATGGAAGACCATGCAGAACACCTTTAAGTTGGGATAGATTAGAGGACAAAATCTATGTAGGTCCTGAAATTCTTCAAGAAATGGAGGAACAGGTGTGTCGTATAAGACAAAGATTAAAGGAGTCACAGGATAGACAGAAGAGCTATCCTGATATGCATAGATTGGATCGTAGTTTTAAAGAGGGGGAATTTGTTTTTCTTCGAGTAAAACCTCAGAAAAGCTCTATTATATTTGGGAAAGGATCTAAGCTCTCTCCTCGTTTTGTTGGGCCTTTTGAGATCATCGAAAGGATAGGACCTGTGGCATATCGTCTTGCTCTACCACCAGTTCTTCATCACATGCATGATGTATTTCATATTTCAGTGTTGCGTAAGTATGTTCATGACCCTTCTCACATTTTAGATTGGCATCAATTACAGGTAATAGGTGAGGGGACTCTGAAGGCATAGCCAGTTTGCATTTTGGACCATCGCACTTGACAGCTCAGACGTCGTATGGTGGACCAAGTAAAGGTCCAATGGGACCCATACAGTCCTAGTTCCGCCACTTGGGAAGATGCATCTTCTATGTGTCTAGAGTTTCCATTTTTGTTTAATAAAACTTCGAGCCAAGTTTCCTCCAAGAGGAGGAGTATGTAGTGTCCTATTTTTTTCCTAGTATATTTTTGTCACTCCTATTAAGGGTTATTTTTGATGAGTTATATATATATGGAATATTGATCACTAGATTGAGGAATAAAATTTTATATATATATGATTGTATTTCCTCTTTATGTTTATGTATGTCATAGTGATCACTATATTGGGTAACAATGTTTTATATCCATGGTTTATGTATGGAAGATTGACCTTTGGTTTGGGAAAAATGTTTTATGTAGTTGTATTTTCCCTTATGTGTGGTATATTTGATTATGTGTTTTATATGATGTTATGCATATGTCTCTCTTTTTGCATCTGACTTGTGTATCAGGTGTATGACATGGAGGGAGAACCTGGATTGAGACACATAGACCCATGGATGCTCATGGTTATGTGGAAAAAAAAAATGGTTTAATTATGTTTTATGGATGATACATGACTTGCATGATTATATATATGTCTAACATTGTAATGAGCAGGATGTGGTAGGAGACCAGATCATTTTCCAACAAGGATAAATGATTGTGGAAGTCATTTCTTCAAAACCCAAATGACTGTGGAAGTCATGCACCATTCATGGTAAAATGTGGTTAAGTTAATTTCATTATGAAATTCATATGATTCATTTGATCTATGAGATTGTGATGTATGTAGGTATTCAAAAAAGGCCTTACCAACGAACCATCAAATGGGTAAAAGCTCACAATCAGTATCATAAGGAGAAACGTGGAGTTTCAAAGCACAGTAGATGAGAAAGCATGGAAATTAGGGCGTGGAGTCCTAAATCCAAGAAATATAAAGGCGTGGAGTCTTGTATATTTAGGGCGCGGAGTCCTAAATATTTAAAAAGATCAAGTTATGGAATCTTAGATCTTTGGAGTAGATCAGGGCGCGGAGTCCTCAATCTACTAAGGCATGGAGATGCATGAAATAGGGGTGCGGAATCCCTATTCTCCGAAAGAAAAATACCACTCATGGATAAATCTCAATCTGAAAATTTTGGAATGACTTTCTAAAAATAGAAAGTCATGTCTAGCATCTCAAGCATGACTTTCCAAAAATAGTAAATCTCCTTGCATAAGTTAGTAATCAAGCACAATTGAAGGAAATTAACTTAACTTATCTTTAATCAATCCTAATAGTTCAATATTGACTTAATCCTCAATATTATTAGTATTATCATTATCTTTTATGAGACTATGATATTTTATTAAAAAGGAATTACAAATTAACTTTATCCATTCCATCAATTCACACCTATCTCTTTCATGACTATCATGGTTCTATGTAACTCTCTCTATTTTAAATATTACATTGCACTCTCTTTTATGCACTCATTGAGGAATGGCATATTCCTCTTACACTCATTAATGATATGTCATAAAATATTCCTCTACACTCATTAAAGACATGTCATAAAATATTCCTCTTACACTCTCTTTAATGCATATGTTACACTCTCCTTAAATAAGGCATGCATACCTCTCCTTAATGGCATAAGTTACACTTCTCTAAATGGAATACAATGCATGCATATTACTCCTCCTTTATGACAAGAATTGGTTTCTCCTCCTATATATGAGTCTCATGTATTCTCACTTGGGGGAGGAGGGTGATGCCAAGAGGGGAAGAGACTTGAGGAAGGTTGTGAGAGATATGGAGAGTATCCAATTTCTTCCAAAACAAATATGGATTCCTTACTAATCTACTAAGTGTCTATTGAGGTTGAACATGAGTGGTATTTAGAGGAAGTGAAAACTACCTTCCTGAGTTGCCTTGCATATCTCTCTCTCTACTGTTGTATTGTGATACTGGTTGTGAGCTTTTGCAGCTCGGGGGTTCCAAGGGGAGAAGTTCTTCTTGGATATGGTTGGGAGGAAAACCGGGTGGTTCATGATGAGTTGGTAAGGATATTGGCATTGGAGCATACTCTTATTGGAGTTGGAGCATACATCCATCCTCTTGGAGTGTACAAATTCACTGTCAGGTATGTGGGTCAAATTATATTATGCATTTTTTTTTAGTTTATTTCATAAGCTTTTGCTTGTTTGGTTGTTTGCTGAAACTTACATGTATATGAAATGTTGCACCAAATGTGAGGAAATTCCGTAATGATTGTTGAAGTATTTTCTTGTATAATGTTGAGTCGATTGAAAGAAAGTCCTAATGGATGAATCTTGTAGGCTGTTATGAATTGGATAAAAATGTTTTAATGACTTAATTTCTATTCTCCTTCTCTTTTTACAGCTCTAGATAAGTTTTCATACTATGTGTTTGATAGAAGTCATAAAAGAGATTGTAAGATTCTTGGGTAGTTGTTGTTTTCAAGAAATCGCATTTCTGGGCCTCCTTGTTGCGATTCAGCTCCACTTCAGGGGGTATCCGTACCAATAGGCCATTTCACCCCAAGTTTAATTCCAAAAATCAAGGTTTTGGACATCGATTCTCAAATCTGCTCTGTTTTGCAGATTTGCTGTTGCATGTAGAAACGCCTGTTGTCTTGTTTTGCTGTTTGGTTCTTTTTAGATTGGAACTGCCTGATAATTTATAGTGATGAATCTGATATAGGCTAACCACTTGGAAATTGTTTTTAAAAGTATAATTGGTTAATAATTTAAAAATTTAAATAACCTTTTGGCAACTTGTTTTATGACTGCCAACTATTTGTCAAAATTCCTCAATGGCTGTACCTTACAACATTGTGAGCTATGTTTGAAATTTTTAAATATTTATATTCATTTGTATAGATTCAACAATGAATATGGCTGATAGCCTATTAATATCTTAAGTTCAATTATTGATACTACCTACAAAAAAAAGAAGTCATGTAACTTTGGATTCATGTTAGCTAATTATTGTGAAAACACCTTAAAGAGATAATGGTTGTAAGTGTTTGACAAAATGCCTCAATGGCTGTACATTTCATACTTGTAAATTGGTTTTCATAATGTTCAATGGTTGCATCTAATTACGTTTATAAACCGTCCATAAAACAAAAGGCTTAAGCTAATTTAAGATTTGCAATCAAGGTATTTCTAGTATAATAACTCATTGAGTTAAAGGGTCTTGCTGAAAATTCAAAATTGCAGTAAGTAATTTGTTGAAATATTAGCTCACATATGAATTCCTAATTATGGGATGCCAACTCTATATAATTTAAATTATCCTTTTAAGAAAATAATTCATAAGCATGTTATTAGTCAATCTTGAACACATTTAATTACAATAGAATTAACAATTAGCTTATTGTAAATTGTGGTTCATAAAGGTTGACATTTATTCATCCCACTAAATCATTTATATTTTAAGGGTGATTTTAGTATTGAGAAGAAAGTATTATGGTTGTATTTTTTTGGATCTTGATAAACCTTGAACTTTGTAGCTTTGAAGATAAGTTGGAAGAATCTAGGGTGTAGTGTAAAGGACACCAATGACTTCTATATATATAAAAAAAAAATAAAAAAAAATAAATAGTAAATAAATAAAATAATAATTTAAAAAAAAAAAATATCGCATTTTGATTTAAAAAGGACACCAATAACTTCTATATATATAAATAAATAAAATAATAATTTAAAAAAAAAAAATATCGCATTTTGATTTAATATAATATTTCTCTATAATAATTATGGTAGGTAAGGTGGGACCTTACACAAAGTCTATTTTTATACTATGTCTATCATATTCTATGAGTTGCAGGATGCTATTTGTGGATGGTTGACAAGGTTGGAAAAATAGATGGACTTCTATTTTTAGACATATTGGGCGGAATCTATTTTTAGATTGCCAGTCTAAAAATAGATATGTCGAATATTATTAGCTCTTAATAATATTTGGACTCTAAACATTATCTTATTCTCTTGGAGCACTTCAGTTAAGTGCACGGATGTGGCACAGCAGCTGACAGAAGGAATTACGCTATTCCTGAGGGTTTATTGGAGCTAATGCATGAGGACTTCAGTTAGAACTCATGTGACAGAGTTTGGTGGAGTTATAGAAGTAGTTGGTGGAGTTGTATTTAGTTTAACTCAGTTAGAATCAGTTGAGCTAGTTGTATCTAGTCTAACTGATTGATACACTAGTGAGAGTGGTGTGAATTAATTAGTTAATTAATTCACTAAATAATAACTCATTAATCAACTGAAGAATACATCAGTTAACTACAGTGCATGGCAGTTTCAGTGGAGACCAATGGAGAGGTAGGTGAAAGAGCAAGTGTGACTATCAGTTGTGACTATAGTGATGCATTGATTACATCCAACACTCAGTGGAGATGCCAATGAGGATTGCGCAGTGCAAGCTTGGTGGATTCGAGTTCATTCAGAGCCATTCTTCAGCAGGGATTGTGCAGTAGAGGCAAGCTAGCAGGTGGCAAATATCGGTGCATGGATTTGCAAGATCGGGCCTGATTAGTGTGTAGCGATTGTATTTTACTGAGAGCTTGATATGATCAGCTTTGTATGAGGATTGTTACATGATATCTATGAAATATATTATATACAAATAGTTGGGGTTTCAGCTTTAGGCTTTCTTGTTAAACAATTGTGTTAATGTGTGTGAATTTTTATGCAAATCCCTTCACCACCTTATTTTTGCAAAGTCAATACCTTATTTTTGTGCATATCCCTTCACCACTAGCCTTGCTTTGCATCTTTCCTTCTTCTCCTCACCCTCATGTTTAATATTGTATACCCATTTTTTTTGTAGGGCATTTCTTCCTTTTGGAAGCTTCACTAGCTGCCAAGTTTTAGTTTTCAACGAAGAGTCCATTTCTTCCTCCATTTCTTTCTTCCAGAGTGAAATCAAGTGAGTCTTATTGTTCTTGATTTCAATCTTCCTCTTGATTTTGAACGTCCCTATCTACCATGTTCAATTTTTCTTCCATCTATTAGCTCCCCGTAATTTGTTAGATTGATTAAGATACAAAGGTACAGGGTAACATCAAACCAAGCTTTGGAATCATAGGACCTAGCCTTCCTGGATTCAGTGTTGAGAATGCAACAAGATGATGAGCTTAGTGAAAAGAAGTCACCTTCACTAAGTGGGCCCGCAGGCTATTTTTGGCGCAAAGTCTATTTTTAGACAATGTCTATTTTTAGACATATGGATCATGTTCTATGAGTTATGGATACCTGTTTTGATGGTGATCTAAGTAGAAGAAATATGGGATATTTCTATTTACAGATACTTTGGGCGAATCTCATATTTGATTGCCGTCCTAAAATTGTGATATTGATCAATATCCAGCTCATTATTGGAGACTATAGCTTATCTTATCTCTTGGAGCACTTGATTAGGAGTGCAGATGTAGCACATGCAGCTGACAGAAGGAAATACGCTTTTCTTAAGGGTTAGTTGAGCTATTGCATGGTTGACTTCAGTTAGAACTCATGTGGCAGAGTTTGGTGGAGTTGATGAGACAGTTGGTGGAGTTGTGTTCGATTTAACTTAGTTAAACTAGTTGTATTTAGTCTAACTGATAAATACACTAGTGATGAGTGGTGTGAATTAATTATTAATTAATTCACTAATTATTAACTCATAAATCAACTAAAGAATACATCGGTTAACTGCAATGCATGGACAGTTCAGTGGAGACCAGTGTTAGAGGTGGGTGAAAGAAGCCGTGTAGCATCGGTGTGACCATGCGGGTGCATGGTTTGCACCGCACATTGATGGAGATGCCAATGAGGATTGTGCGGTGCATACTGGAGAAACGGGTGGATTCGGAGCAGTAGGTGTACTATTCATCTTGGATTGCGCGGTAGAGCGGAGCTAGCAAGGGAGGAAGCGAGATTGGAGCATGTGTTTTTCTAGATCGAGGCTTGTGTAGTGTGCTGGTGGAGATTTATGCGAGCTTGTGAGGAGTTTGTACAATTATTGTTACATGATATCTATCATTATAACATCAGAGATAGTTGGGGTTTTCAGCTTTAAGCTTTCCCACAAACTCTTTGTGTTTATATGTGTGATTGTTTATGGTTTTAATGTGCGCATGTGATTGTTTATATTTCCGCAAATTGATGATCAATAGTAGAAGAGGTTATGTATTATGCATGAAGCTCAAATAGTGTGTGATCGGGATAATCTCGGTGAATAATATCTCAATTATTCAAATTTCTACATGGTATTGGAGCAGTATTGATCATTGGAGCAATTGCAAAACATTGAAGCGGTTGAGTTTTGTGCTGGTGGAATTCGAATTTGCAGCAGTGTTTTCTTGGTGTCGAAGTTGAGATGTCTTTCAACGGATTGCGATTGGAGTATGCCCTTGAGGGCAGCTCGAATTATATTGCATGGAAGGACGGGATGGAGGCGGTGCTAGATGACAATGGGTTGAAGGAGTTCATAGATGCAGAAATTCCAAAACCTACTTCTAGTGATGCTGCCATACTTGACGCATGGCAAAAGAAGACGACAAGAAGTCGAAGGATTCTGTTGGAAGGTGTGAAGGATCACATAGTGTCCGGCCTTCATGGTAAAGCTTCTCTATTCTTGATGTGGAAAGCTTTGACAGATTTTTTCCAAAGCAAGAGTGACGAGAGGAAGTTGGCACTCAAGGATAAACTCAAGAAAATAAAAATGGAGAAAGGAGACAATATACCCAAGTACCTCACGAAGTTTGTCCAGTGCAGGGATGAGCTGGGAAGTGTAGGGGTTACTGTAGATGACGAGGACTTGGTGAGCTTGGCTCTCCTTGGGCTTCCGAAGAGTTGGCATTCCTATCAAGACTCTGTCCATGGTCGGGAGAAACTGCCAGGATGGGAGTGACTTTGGTCGGATCTTGTGCAAGAGGAGATAAGGCGAAGTACCAGGGATGGATCTTCATCAAATAACTTTGATGAAGAGAATTTCACTTTGGCTTCCAAATAAAATAAGGGGAAGAGCAAGAAATCTTCTCAATCCGGTGCGAAAGGCAAGAAGCGGGACATGTCCAAGGTGAAGTGCTTTCACTGTCACCAACACGGACATTACGCCACAAATTGTCCACAGAAGAAGAAAAATAAGCAGGCTGCTGGGACTGCAGCTAGAGAGGCCTTAGCCTCACAGTTTGAGCTGGATTTTTCGCTGATCGCATGCTTGGTCTCAAGTATGACGGGATCAGTGTGGTTTCTTGACAATGGTGCGTCTTTGCATGACGGGAGATCGAGATTTGTTTGCGGAGTAGGATGAAAGATCTTGGAATGCACATCCGAGATGGGCGATGGTTGATACAGTGTGACCGGTATTGGTACCATTTCCTTTGAGAGGGAGTCTGGTAAACCCTTAGTATTGAAGGAAGTGATGCGTGTTACAGGATTGAAGAAGAATCTTATCTCTATGGCTATGTTGGAAGACAAGGGATACGATGTTGTCTTTAGCGAGGGAAAGGCTTTCCTGCGCAGTAAGGCAACTGGTGAAACACGAAGGATAGGGGTTCGAGTTAAGAACCTTTATTAGTTGCAGGTAGATGGCTGCGCAGCAATGGCAGGCAAAGCAAAAGGAGTGGTGAGCCGGGATGGGGCCAGGTTTGGCACAGGAGATTGGGCCATCTTCACCATGGTGCTTTGAAAATTTTGCAACAGATTTCTACCGGGCTTCCCAAAGGTACACTTGCGCAGTCAGATCGGTGCAAGGGATGTACTTTGGGAAAATTTGTGAAAGCAACCTTTCACGAGAAGGATAGTCGCGCCACGACGATCCTTGAGAGAATTCACACAGACATGTGTGGACCTTTCTCAGCAGCTTCGACAGCAAAGCACAGGTATTATGTGATATTTGTTGATGATTTTTCTCGTAAGTGTTGGATCTTCTTCATGCAGAAGAAGAGCAAGACATACTCAAAGTTCTGTGAGTTCAAGGCATTGGTTGAGAAAGAATCGGGGAAGTAAGTGAAGGATCTAAGGAGCAACAATGGTGGTGAATTAAAGGACTTTTGCAGCGCAGAAGGAATTCGAAGAGAGCTCATAGCACCTCATAACCCACAGCAAAACAGGGTTGTTGAGCGGAAGAACAAAACGATCGTGGGTGCTGCACAGGCGATGTTGCATGATCAGGGCCTACCCATACACTTGTGGGCGGAGGCATGCAATACTGCAGTATATGTGCAGAACTGTTGTCCTCACAGGATACTTGGCATGAGTAAACCCGAGGAGGCGTTTTCTGGTAAGAAGCCTGATATTTTCCATTTGAGGATTTTTGGTTCACCTGTTTACATTCATGTGACGAAGGATGCTAGGAAGAAGTTGGAGCCGACTGCAGAGGTTGGGATATTTGTGGGGTACACTGATATGCCCCACAAGTATCATGTGTATTTGCCAGATATTCGCAAGACTGTTGTGCGACGGGATATCAAATTTCAGGAGGAGAAATCCATGAAGTGTTTGCTTGAGAGGGAGCCACACTTGCATGCAGATGAGGAGCTATTAGTTCCTAAGGATGAGTCTTAGGATGTGGATCATCCACAAGATGAGGTTCATGGAGTGGAAGAAACCACTCATGCAGCGCCAACCATTAGAGGGCGGAAGCGTACTACAGAAGCTGAGCGACTGGCTCAAGATGCAGAGAAGGTTGTAGGACCACCTACAGCACAGCGCAGACAGAGACAGTCACTTGACTGGTATACTGGATACATGGCTCTTATGAGCAAGTGTATCGTGACAGAGCCATCCTCTTTCGAGGAAACTGTGGAGGACCCCACATGGGTAGATGCCATCGTGGAAGAGTACGATTCGATTGTCAGAAACAGTGCATGGGAGATTGTCCCAAGGCCGGAGGGGAAATCAGTGGTGGGTTCGAGATGGATCTAAAAAGTGAAGCAGGCAGCTGACGAGAGTGTGGAGAAGTACAAGGCAAGATTTGTTGCTCGAGGCTTCTCACAGATAGAGGGGATTGATTATGAGGAGACCTTTGCACCTGTCGCAAGGTATTCTTCCATATGGACGATTCTTGCTCTCTCAGCACAGATGGGGTGGCACATTCATAAGATGGATGTGAAGACTACGTTCCTCAACAGAGTCATTGAGGAGGAGGTGTACATAGAGCAGCCCGAAGGTTTCGAGATCTTCAGCAGTGAGTCGCATGTGTGCAGGCTCAAGAGAGCGCTGTATGGGTTGAAACAAGCACCTCGTGCTTGGTACACATGGATCGACAATTATTTCACCAGACTTGGATTCTCCAAGAGTGAGGCGAATCCTAACCTATACAAAATTGTGGTGGAGGGTAAGTTGCTGATCATTGTACTTTATGTAGATGACTTGATTTTGACAGGTGATGAGCTGTTGATACTCTCATGCAAGGAGGATCTTGCAAAAGAGTTTGAGATGAAGGACTTGGGCCTCCTTCATTATTTCCTGGGATTGGAAATTTGGCAGCGCAGTGATGGGCTGTTTGTTTCTCAGGGTAAGTATGCCCGGGAGATACTGGAGAAGTTCAACATGCATGGCTGCAAGCCTGTTGATACTCCTCTTCCTAGTGGTTGGAGGAAGGAGGATGCTACTTCAGCGGAGGTAGTGGATGCCACTGTTTATCGACAGTTGGTGGGGTCTCTTATGTATCTGGTCAATACACGACCCGATATATGCTATGCAGTTAACCAGCTTTCACAAGCTATGGTTAAGCCTACCAAGCTCTTTTGGAAGGCGGGAAAGCATGTATTGCGCTATATCAGAGGCACATCGGGATATGGTCTATGGTACAGACAGGAGGATGGAGTGAAGCTTTCTGGTTTCACTGATGCAGATTGGGCAGGGAGCCCAACAGACCCAACGGATAGAAAAAGCACATTTGGATGGATTTCGATGCTCCAGTGCGACAACATTTATTGGTACATCGGGAAGTAGAGATACAAGTCTTTTCAGATTGTGAGGCAGTATATGGCAGCGAGTTTGGCTGCATGCGAGGCTATATGGATGAGGAAGATCTGGTCGGGTTTCGGTTCACACTTGGATCCCTGCGTGATTTATTGTGATAATCGAGTTGCATCAAACTCTCGGCTAATCCAGTATTTCACGATAGATCCAAACACATTGACATCCGTTATCATCATATCAGAGATTATGTGCAGCGGAGAATCATGTTACTTTCATACATTCCCACGGAGGATCAAGATGCTGATATCTTGACGAAGGCGCTCACCAGGAGAAAATTCGAATACCACAGAGGCAGGATAGGGGTTGCAGATAATCCATATCTTTTTGAGAGGGAGTGTTGAAAATGCAACAAGATGATGGAGCTTAGTGAAAAGAAGTCGCCTTCACTAAGTGGGCCCGCAGGCTATTTTTGGCGCAAAGTCTATTTTTAGACTATGTCTATTTTTAGACATATGGATCATGTTCTATGAGTTGCAGGATGCTATTTGTGGATGGTTGGTCAAGTCGGAAAAAAATAGATGGACTTCTATTTTTAGACATACTGGGCAGAATCTATTTTTAGATTTCCAGTCTAAAAATAGATATGTCGAATATTATTAGCTCTTAATAATATTTGGACTATAAACATTATCTTATCCTCTTGGAGCACTTCAGTTAAGTGCACATATGTGGCACATGCAGCTGACAGAAGGAATTACACTATTCCTAGGGTTTAGTGGAGCTATTTCATGTTGACTTTAGTTAGAACTCATGTGACAGAGTTTGGTGGAGTTGATGAGACAGTTGATGGAGTTGTGTTCAGTTTAACTCAGTTAAACATAGTTGAGCTAGGTGTATCTAGTCTAACTGATTGATACACTAGTGAGAGTGGTGTGAATTAATTATTAATTAATTCACTAATCATTAACTCATAAATCAACTAAATAATACATCAGTTAACTTCAGTGCATGGACAGTTTCAGTGGAGACTAGTGGAGAGGTAGGTGAAAGAGCAGTGTGACTATCAGTTGTGACCATACTGGTGCATGATTTTGCACCACACATTGATGGAGATGCCAATGAGGATTGCGCAGTGCATACCAGGTGGATTCGAACTCAGTCAGGGGCATTATTCATCTTGGATTGCGCAGTAGAGGCAGGCTAACATGTGGAGCAGATTGGAGAATGTGTTTTGCTAGATCTGAGCTTGTGTAGTGTGTAACAATTGGAGATTGTACTGAGAGCTTGTGAGGAGTTTGTACAATGATTATTACATGATATCTATCATTATAATATATAGATAGTTGGGGGTTTTTAGCTTTAAGATTTCCCATAAATACTTTGTTTATATGTGTGATTGTTTATGGTTTTAATGTGCGCATGCGATTGTTTATATTTCCTCAATTAATGATCAATGGTAGAAGATGTTATGTATTATGCATGAAGCTCAAATAGTGTGTGATCAGGATAATCTTAGTGAATAATTTAACAGTTATTCAAATTTCTACATTCAAAGAGGGATCTCTCTATTAGGTGCAAAGATGTGAACTTGTTTGCTGATTAGGGTTGATTTTAGGCTAGATGTTAAGTGCAGGGTATTTTGATTGTTTTTGGTTGGGTATGATGCTCAGATATATTTAGATAGAAAACAAGGAAGATTGTTAAGTAATTGGGCAATGGAGTCAAACAAGGTCATGAATGAGTTCATCAATGGTGTCAAGAGCATTTGTAGGGAAATTTAACTTGGTTGGTGGATCTTTAAGGTTGTGAAGTATCATGAGATGGACATTAAACTTGGGAACTACAAGCTAATAAAGGGCAGAAACATAATCCTTTATATACTTGTAAAATGAGGGAGTTAGAAGATTTATAAGCATAGCAAGAGAGTCAAAGGCTTAAGCAAACCTAATCCATTTGATTTCAGACTGAAAGCAGATAATCAACCAAGACAACATTCGGATAAAACATAGAAAGGAAAAAACTTATTTAATCTTTCATGGGTTTTATCATCAAGAGCAGAAAAAACATTTAAGTTGCACAAGTAGCTATAACCATAGAAGAAGAGAAAAACCCTATAATCCACAGTGACAGCTATGAAAGTTCCTTGAGACAATTTTAGCTAAGTAAAGGCAAAGAGCATGGTTAATACAAACTTCTTTGATAAACTATAGGCAAAGCTGCTTCAAAAGATTATTTTAAGAATAGAGTACTTCAGAGGTAACAATATGTAGGGCTATCCATAAATCATAATTGATACTAACTGATCTAAATCATTCAAGAAAATAGACAAGCCAAAAACTTATTAGAGAGCAAGAGATGAATTCCCTAACATATCTTAAGCAGAAGAAAACATTTAGGTAGTGAAGGAAATAAACAGATCTAATGTGCCATCAACAAGCATATCTTAGTCTAAATTTTTTGTCCTACTGCAGCATAGATGGATGGAAAACATATGAGAAACTTAGAAAACATTAACAAGAGAAACATTCACCATCAACTAGGCCTATGGATCCTACAAACAATCCTTCTCCATCAACAAGTGAATCAGATCGTGCATAAGCTCCAAGACATCAATTTCTCATCAAAGGCTTCAAGGGACTATGTATTACTTCAGCATAATTCATCAACATCCAACAAAATATACAAGAGCCTCATGCTCTATTTATGGAGCAAATGAGGAGGTGGAAACTCTAAGAGGCTTCCAGAAACCCTAATTTGGCCATAAATGTCATAAATGTGCTTAATGACCATGCAAGGCCCAAGACACATAAGAGATAAGAAAATAAATGAAAAATATCATAACATAACTCCCCAATCAAATCTGGAGTTATTTTCCCAAGAAAATATTAAAAAATCATCTTGCCATAAATTTGTGTGTTTTGTTGACTTTTTGGCAAAAGACAGTCTAGGGGCGCAACGCCACTTTTGCAGAAAATACACTGTTTTGCAACCAAGTTTTGGACCACTTCCCGGCATCGGATTCGGGCCCATGATGGCTCGTTGGAAATCTTGAAGAGTATAATTTCCAGAAATACTTGAATTGTTCTGAATGGATTCCATTTACCTTCTCAAAAATCAAATCTCCCATGACTGCTCAACGCGCAGCGCCAGGCCTAAAAAGGAGGCAGAAAGGTCATTTTTTAGGTATTTTTTGACCTTTTGAGGGGGCAAAAATGCTCCAAATGATTTGAAATTTTTTGGGCAGACTGTTGGAGACATAAAAAACTAAAAAATTTGAAATTTAGCAGCTGAGGATGCCCCAAAAAGAGCATAGCACCTAGGGTGTTGCGCTCCTAAGGCCTCAAAATTTCAAAAACATAAAAACTTCTCATGTGCGCAGCGCAATTTTGTAGAGGGAATTTGGAGGCCTTCCCGGTGTCATAATGCGATTTGTGATAGTGCATTGGAAATATTGACTTGTATAATTTCCAAATATACAATTATGTTCTTGATTGAAGTTGATTTTCTTTGTCAAAAGTTTATTTTCCCATAACTGGTCAAAAAGTGTTGAGTGATGGTGCAGAAATGCATAGTGCTGGTGCAGACAACTTTTGGAGGCCTTCCACATCTCCAAATTGAGCTTATGATAGCTCATTGGAAGGCTCTTTAAGTCGAGTTGTCATTTGAATTATTAAGAAAGTCATTTGGACACTCCAACGGTGAGAAAAACTGATTTTCCCAAGGTCACTCCAGAAGTGCATAATTTCTCCCGTGACATCTGCATTTTTGACATTGATCTCAAACCATGATACCTGTGTAAAAAATGAAGGAGGTTTTTCTTCTTGGCCTTATTATGGACAAAAACCGCTCCCACTTTTTCCAAATTCATCTATGTTTGGTTCGAAACACAATTTGAAGCAAAACTAGCCCTAGGTGTGACACATGGCTTGTCTCTTGGAATGAATTCTTGGAAAATGATGGAGGCATGATTTTTATGAGCTGGTATAGAATTATTCTTTCTTACATGATCTATAAAATTAATAATTTTCTCTTGTGCCTCCCTTTCATGTCAATCCCTAGCTTAGTTGGAAGAGGAAATTAGGGTTTGGTGTGAGGATTTAGGACTGCCTTGTAGAGGGAGGGCAATGAAGGGGTTAAGGGTTGTCTAAATTCTGGGGGAAATTTTGGGGGATAGCGATAGATTTTAGGGAGTAGGGGAAACTATAATTTCAAGAATTGAGTGAGGGGAAGGGGTCCAAAATGTCAAAACACAGGCCTAGTCTCAAAAAGTGTCAAATTGTGGCAATAGACTAGGTTTTGTAGAAAAATGATGATTCTGAGGGATAAGAGTGATGAGAAGTGTTTATGGAGGTATTTTAAGGATAGGAGGAGGTTTAAGAGCATCAAGATATAAGCCTTGTTGATTATTTAATCATGAAGGTCATGAAACCAATAAAAATTCCCTTAAAAACCCTAGATAGACAATGAAGGAGTTTAGGCAAAACAAACATAGAGGGCTGAGGCCAAAAGTGGCGAAACATAGTGATAATGAGTGGCATGAGCCCATGATGGGTCTTTTGGGATGGGTGAGATGAGCTTGGCATGAAGGAATGATGAAATAGTGAAAATTTTATCCTAAGGATAATGAAGGCCGTGAGATTTCCAGAACTCACAATGTTCATGAAATTTGTTTCTAGAAATCTAGAATCGATACTTAGTCATCTTCAGATAGTGAAAATTATGGATGAATAACAGTGGCTCCACTTGGGGAGGGCAGCTCCTTTTCATGAGGTGTCCAGAACTTTTATATCTCTTGGTTTATGAAGACTAGTGCCTCATCCATTGGGCATATTTTTACCTCTTTCACTTGTTGATGCTTGCTTGAAGCTGTGATCTTAGTAATATGAAAAAACATGATTAACATCAACATCATCTCTACCTACTCAACCTACTTGCCTAACATTTTTTTCTTCCTTGGGTGCATTTGAACTGGTAAACCCTTGACATTTTTCTTTTTTGAAAACAAAAATCAAACTATCTAATTCTACCCTTATTTCTTCCAAGAGTTCAGATTAGGCTAATGAACTCTCTTATTCTCTACCTAGTCTAATCATTTATCAAGATTAAGCTATTTGACAAACTTCATTCTCTAAGCTATAAACATGAAATTGAAAGCATGGTTTAAATCAGGATTAGGCAATCTGACCTACCATGAGTTGTGGCATAAGAACAAGCTGCACACAAACATTATTTTGCATAAAAGTAAAATAGAAAGATAAGGGCCATGATCTATCATTTTTTATGCATCCTCATCTTCCTCTTTGGTTCTGTTTTGAGCATGTGGAACCAGTATCTTTCCATTCCTAATCTATTCTCTTTTGACAAGTCAAGTTTACATGATTTTGACAAGTTTTTCTTTCACTAACCTATCAAAAAATAAATTGAAAACATGTTCAGCCATGATTAGGCTAGATGACTAAACAAGACTTCTTTTTCAAAAACAAGTAGTGGCATTTAGACTTGCACACTTTCATCATCACTATTTTTTGGGTATGGGGCTGTACCTCTTTCCAAATCTGCCCTCTTTTTCATTCTTTCTATGTTTTTTTGTTTCTTGTGATTTTTCAAAACAATATAAAACCAAAAGATGCTCAAAGGCTGAGTTTATTTGCACCTATCTATCCTAATCTAAATTTACCTATGATGTACATTAAGTGTATTCTTTTTTCCAGTATAGCCAATCAAGTAAGTGACTAGATGATTGCTTTTTGTTCCACTTCTTAGGCATGCTGGCAGGCCACTCCCACCTTGTCTTCTTATAAACAGTAGCACCCAATATTTTCTTAAAGCTCTGCCACAAACTGTTCTTGGCATGTTTTACTCCCTCTTTAAAGGTCTCTAAGGAAACAACAAAGGGGTCTTCGAATAATAACTGGCCTAGAGGATTTGAAAAATAGACCTCATTCAGGATTACTCCCTCCTTTAATTAACTAACCTTGGGATTCTTTTGAGAAAGAATCTCTTCTCCCTCTTTATGATTATCTGATTTGGCAGCTTCAGAATGCAATGTTATGCTTCCTTCAAGCAATCCTAGTATGCCCTGATTGAGTGAGTTGATTTTTGTTTGTGAGTCATTGTCCTGAGGAGTAGGACCATTCTTTGGCACCAAGTCTTCTTGAGAAGGTAGTTTAGCATCAGCATCAATCTGTTCTGTACTTTCAGTAGGAGAAAATGCATTAGTAGATAGGTCAGCAGTAGAATACATAGACATATCTTCTTTACAAAAAAATTTAGATGTTGGCTGTATGCTTAGGATTTGATTGCTTTCTTATTTTTTTAAAAGGGGAGGTGTCTTTCTCTTTCTCTGGATGGAACTATGATGCTTCTCTTCCTTTTGTGACTGCTCACAAGGATGAATGCCTTCTTGAGGAGGTATTACAGACTCAAAAAAAATCTGTTCCTTTGTTTCTTTATAAGCAATTTCTTTAGTAGGTAAGGCAAGAGTGGGACAAACAGGAATATTTTCCTTATATAAAGGTTTAGAGGCTAGTTGAACTCTCAACATCTGATCTATCTCTTCTTCAGTTAAAGGAGGAGGCATTTTCTATTTTCTTTGGACTGGGAAACAATTGTTTTTGCTTCTCTAGAGAAGACTGATTCTGAGGTTGGATATCTTCTTGAGCCTCATCTAGTAGGGGTGATGAATCATCACTTATACCTTCAAAGAGATCTTGTGGGTTTTCTTCTATACCTTGATTGATTTCTTCCTCAACTAACTCATCTAGGCTGTATGTAGAAATTATATAACTTATGTGTTATATATCTAAGATTCTCCTGATCTCACACTATTTTAACTTCATGCAAAATACAAAATCTATTCCACCATTGATCATTTGCGGAAATTAATTAAGATAGCAATGCACACATGAAACCATAAAAATTCACACACATTAACACAGTTGTTTAATGGGAAATCTTGAAGCTGAAAACCCCAACTATCTGTATATAATATATGTCATAGATATCATGTAACAATCTTCATACGAAGCTGATCATATCAAGCTTTCAATACAATACAATTGCTACACACTACTCAAGCCCAATCTTGCAAATCCATGCACCGATCTCTGCCACATGCTAGCCTGCCTCTACTGCGCAATCCCTGTTGAAGAATGGCTCTGAATGAACTCGAATCCACCAATATTGCACTGTGAAATCCTCATTGGCATCTCGACTGAGTGTTGGATGCAATCAATGCATCACTATAGTCACAACTGACAGTCACACTTGTGCTTTCACCTACCTCTCCACTGGTCTGCACTGAAACTGCCATGCACTGTAGTTAACTGATGTATTATTCAATTGATTAATGAGTTATTATTTAGTGAATTAATTCACACCACTCTCACTAGTGTATCAATCAGTTAGACTAGATACAATTAGCTCAACTGAGTCTAACTGAGTTAAACTGAATACAACTCCACCAACTACTTCTATAACTCCACCAAACTCCAGCACATGAGTTCTAACTGAAGTCCTCATGCATTAGCTCCAGTAAACCTTTAGGAATAGCATAATTCCTTCTGTCAGCTGTTGTGCCACATCTGTGCACTTAACTGAAGTGCTCCAAGAGAATAAGATAATGTTTAGAGTCCAAATATTATTAAGAGCTAATAATATTCGACATATCTATTTTTAGACTGGCAATCTAAAAATAGATTCCACCCAATATGTCTAAAAATAGAAGTCCATCTATTTTATCAACTTGACCAACCATCCACAAATAGCATCCTGCAACTCATAGAATATGATCAACATGTCTAAAAATAGACATAGTCTAAAAATAGACTTTGCACCAAAAATAGCTTGCGGGCCCACTTAGTGAAGGAGACTCTTTTCACTAAGCTCATCATCTTGTTGAATCTCAAAACTCCCTCTCAACAAGATAGGGATTATCTGCCACCCCGATCCTGTCTCTATGGTATTCGAATTTTCTTCTGGTGAGCACCTTCGTCAGAATATCTGCATCATGATCCTCCATAGGAATGTAATAATGTAACATGATCTTCCGCTGCACACAATCTTTGATATGATGGTACCGGATGTCAATATGCTTATATCTATCATGAAATAATGGATTAACCGAGAGTTTAATGCAACTCTGATTATCACAATATATCACAGTAGGATCTAAGTGTGAACCGAACAACCCGACCATGATCTTCCTCATCCATATAGCCTCGCATGCAGCCAGACTTGTTGCCATGTACTCAGCCTCTGCTGAAATGAGTGCCATGGATGTTTGTTTCCTGATGTACCAAGAAACTACTATAGACCCGATACTTAATATCCCTCCAGATGTGCTATTTTTGTCCGTTGAGCTCCCTGCCCAATCTGCATCCGTGAAGCCATGCAGCTTCAACTCATTCGACTGTCTGTACCATAATCCATATCCCGATGTGCCCCTGATATACCTTTGGACATGCTTGCATGCCTTCCAAAATATCTTGGTAGGCTTAACCATAGCTTGTGAAAGCTGGTTAACAGCAGAGCATATGTCCGGTCGTGTATTGACTAGATACATGAGCGAACCAACCAACTGTCGATAAACAGTGGCATCCACTAACTCTGTCGATGTAGCATCCTCTTTCCTCCAACCACCAGGAAGAGGAGTGTTGATAGGCTTGCAACCTTGCATGTGAAACTTCTCCAATATCTCCTGGGCATACTTGCCTCGAGACACAAACAGTCCACCCTTCCGCTGCCAAATTTCCAATCCCAAGAAATAATGAAGGAGGGCTAAGTCCTTCATCTCAAACTCCTTTGCAAGATCTGTCTTGCATGAGTGTATCAAAATTTCATCACCCGTTAGTATTAAATCATCTACATAAAGTACAATGAGCAACAACTTACCCTCCACCACAATTTGGTATAGGTTCGGATCCGCCTCACTCTTGGCGAAACCAAGTTCGGTGAAATAACTGTCTATCCGTGTGTACCAAGAACGAGGTGCTTGTGATGTAGGGGAATTAGGCCCAAGACACTTTTTGTACATAAATAAACATAAGGGGGGTCTCATGTTTTGTTTCCCCATGTAAATATTCATAGTTGAGTTATTTTAATTAATTAGAAGGGAAAATATTGTATCTGCCCGAATGATTGATGGGCACCTGAGGAGATAGTCGGTTTCAGAAGTTAGGCTAGCTTTAGGAGTCCAAGAGTCATCAAGGAAGTGAATCGATTGATTTCCAATATGTATAAAAATAAACCTCTGTGACAGAGTCGAGAGACGTGCACAAACCTGCACATAGACCTGCTTGTATCTGCAGAGAGATGCATAGGGGAAGAAGGCCATCAGATTGAAGATCTGGCCAGCCAGTAGTTGTAAGTTAATTCATTGTGTAAATAAGAAATGTTTCAGTATATTTGTGCCTTGTGGATTTAATTCATGTGTGAATCTTTGGGCTCTTGATGGATGATGATTGATTTCTGTGTAATTGAGGTTCGAATCCCATAAGTAAGGATATGAGTAGAGTGATAGAACTCTGTACAATCTATAGTAGGAATCTCTGTGTGGAAGACGGAATTGAAATCCTGTGTATGATTGAATTATGGTGATACTATGTCCCTGTGCATGCGCGAGAGTGTTTTGACTCTGCAGTTAATGTACTCCGACCCTGTGTTAATGTATATAATCCCGAATGCTCGTAGTTATACGCTGCTGTGTATATATTGAATATATATTAATCGTGTGCAAATAGACCGTGGAATGACTGATGTTCTTGTCTGATTCATATTGGTCAAGGTTAAGAGTCATGTATTATGATTCACTGAAGTTAACAGTGGCATGGTGTGGCAATTCCACATAAGAAATGGAGGAGCGAGGTCGTAATGTGCAGAAATCAGTGTTGAGATGGTGCGAGGAGGAGAACCCCTTTAAATAATAAAGGACGATGGAACACGAAGTTAGGCGGAACCCCGAGCCAAAAGGGCGAAACCACGAAGGAGGAACAATGAACGTGGTTTAGAGCTGAACCGGTGATTTTCATCGCACCACCTTTCGTCGGGCAAGCGTTATTTAAGAATCAGGAGCGATTCCATTAGCCGTTTGCCACATGGCCTCGAGCGGTCAGGGAAAACCGCTTCCATTGCACGCCATCGCGCGTTATTGTTCGTGCTTCTACGTCGTGCGATATCCGTCTGATCAGACGAAGCGGCGCGACGTGATAACAACCGTCGGATGGAGAAGGCCGTTAGCGATGGGGCCCATGCATACGTATGTGTTGAGGTTTGCGGGTTTAATCCAAAGTTGATATTTAATAAGGTATGACATGTGCTTACATTGATAAAGATTAATTATATGTGAGATGGCACCGGCTTCGTAGAAGTCGAGGCATCACATTGACCCTTAGAGCATTGGCCATAAAAGACCTTTGTATGAGCGAATGTGCATATATATATATATATATTGAGATATTATAGTGCACATGTAAAGAGATGGTATTATTATGATTTGAACCATAGAATAGAGGTGGCACCTCCACCAGCGGAATCATGTGAAGATGGACTATTGGGTTATAGGTATAAAGGGAATGTTGAATTAATATCTCAATTCTCTGAATTGAGATATTAAAATAACCCAGATTTGGTTATTAAAAAAATTGCCAGACCAAGAAAATAGAACAGTGTGAGTTGTCCGAGATGTGAAGTTGATTGGGGAAAGAAAAATTCGATGCATTTACACACAGATTAAAGTTGGGACCAAGGTAAACCGGGGCTAAGGGTAGACCCCGCTGTCAAGTGGTATCAGAGCTAGAATTTAGTTAGCTCATTGAAAAGTTTGTTTTGGAAATGCACATGTACTGAACAGGAAAGAAAATTCGAAGTTTAAATCTGTTTAACAAAAAATTGCAGATTTGATTGGACATGCAGTGAAGGTTGATAACTCGGATTTACAGAATCTGGAGTTGAAGACATAGTGTCTTGAAGATTGCAGCAGGTAAATGCAGTGCAGGTGAGAAAGGAGAAGCAAGATCAGTCAGGGATCTTGAGAGGTAAGATGGTGAGCCTTATTTGAACTCTGGTTGGAAGGATTTGTTTGCATAATACATAGTGCAAGAAATTGAGGAGGGATCTTAGCAGAGGCAGATCACAAGCTTTGAGAGCAATGATAGAAGAGTCCAGCAAGGGATTCTGAGTGCAGAAAGAGTGTGGCAGAACCTAAAATAATTCCCAACTGAGGTTGGATGAAAGAAGAAAAGGGGTGTTCTTGAGAAAGTTGCAGAGTGAAGCCTAGAGAGCATAAGAGAGTGCTCAGAAGGTTCCTGAAAGAGGGGACTAGTACTTGCCAAAAGCCGGAGCTTAGGAGAGAAGCTTGGTGAGGTGAGTTGCAGCAAGAGAGCTTGCTGTTGTAGAGGCTTAGTGCAACTTGTGAGTGAAGAACTCCTAGAGAAGAGAATGGCTACTGAGAGCCATAGCAGGGATTGCAGAGATTGCAGAGGTTCTGAAAGAGGCCACAGCAACAGAGTGTGGGAAGATGCCAAAGTAAATGTAATGAGAAAGAGACTCACAGATGAAGAATATGCAAAAGAATTTGCTGAGATCAAGGAAGAGTTCAACGAACTGAAGAGAAGGATAGAAGAAAGCCAGAGAGTTGGTTGGCTCATGAAGAAGAAGATAAAGTGGCAAAGGCTACAAAGGAAGAAGGAGTAGATGATGAATGCTCAAAAGAAAAAGGAAATACTCAGAGTAATTGAGTATCTGGAGAAGGACTTGGAGACTGAAGCTTCAAGTGGAACCCAGGGGTCCAAGAGCCTTACATCATACATATTTTTTATGTTTGCAGGAACAGCAGGTGAGAGAAAACAAACTGCTGATGTTGTCACTGAGGAAGAAAATGGAGCAGCTACATGTTTTGAAGATGCCCATGCACAATTGGAGAAAGGTTTTTCTTTCCCACATATTGGAAGCAGAAGAGATTTAGGTTATGATATTGGCCTGAAGCTGGAAGTTGGACAGCTTGAAGAAATTAAAGAAGAGACCATTGGAGAATCTCTGGAGCATGTAGAAGACTTGGAATAGCAGAATATTTGGTGATCAAATCACCAATTGAGACCATGAGGTCTTATGTTTTTGCATCTGACAAGTTGTGTGTGAATGCAGGTGTTAATGAAGACAGTTCATATGGTGAAACTGTGACAGATGGAGCCGACTGTTGCCAAGTAAAGTATGATGAGTATCTTTCAGATGAAGATCAGATTGAACTATTGCAGTAGAAGGAATTCATTAATTCCTTATTTGGTAGAAGAGATTGTTTCAATGGGGTTGATGATGATGAACTTGTCATTAATGCTGATAATGACAGACTGCTTTTGATGAATGGCCAAGTAAGGAATGTTGGACAGGTAGCTGGAGTCTTTGCAGAGATGGGAAATCAGGATTTTATTCTGATGGAGACTAAGGAGATAGTGACAGCAGAAGATAATGAAGATGCTGAAGATGTTCTCTTGGAGGAGATGCTAAGATTGTGGCATTAAGATAGTGGTCTGGTGCAGAGAACAGAACCACAGAGAGAAGGTGTTCAGATGGTAAGGACAGAGATGATTGAAGATGAGGAAGTTCATTTTTATGAACTAGAGCAGAAAGAAATCCTTGTAGAGGATGGTGCAGGAGAGAGACTAGCTGACAGTCTCAAGAAATGTTTGAAGAATTGGAATCAGCATTCTGATGTGCTGATTGAGGAGAAAAGAAAGTTGGGACAGCATACTGAGATGCTGAAAGAAGAAGGGAAGGCTCTGAGGCCTTGTAGACTTTGTTTTAACAAATGTTTGATGAATGCAGATCCTGTTGATGATGGAGATAAGTTAACAGCATGGGGCAGTCAATTGAAAGAGAAGGAGAGTTCTGTGGAAGACTTTAAACCATGGAATGGAGAAATTGAACTGCTAGAGAGTATGCTAAATCAACAGGAGTCAATACCAGAGAGAAGACCACAATTTCAGAATTGGGGATTGCAGAATGTGAAGACACAATGGGGTGAAGATAGAAAATAATTGATGATTGAATCATTAGTAGGGACCATTGGGTCTTGGGGTTTTCGAACTGATGAAGTGGATGTGTTGACAGGTAAAGCAGAAGAAAATCCATCACTTGGAGTTGTCTTAGAAGAAGAAGAGCTGTTGCAGAATGAGGATGAGCAGCTGAATGAAGATGAGACAACCATGTCTCATATGCAGGAAATTGTTGCTATTGATAGCAAGGAAGAATTGGCTTGTTCGAATAGCCCAGAGAAGATTGAAGAAGTTGTATGGCAGACTGTTGGGGCTGCTACAGCAGTGGAGAACCAGCATTTTACTTTGACAGAAGATGAAAATACAGTGTCTAGAGAACTTGATTTGATTGCTGGAGTCAATCAAGAAGAAGGAAGGAAAATGCGGAAGATTGCCAAGGTAGAAGAAGAAGATGCTGAACCTGAGTTGCAGCATGGAGAAGATTTGTTTGGCCAAGGGAGATGGCGAGAATGTTTGCTGAAGATATTTAGAAAAGAAGGTTAAATGCCAGAGCAGTAGCTTGGAGTGTTGCTGGAGAGAGTGTTGAAGCAACAAGCTGAAGTGTTGCCAGCAGAGGAGCATAAGTTTTACTGTTGCAGAGAGGGTATGGATGATAGGTTGAGGAATAGGGCAACAGTAAGAACTGAAGAAATAAGAATGCAGCAAACAAAATTAAGTGTCCAGCAGTCAGAGGAAATATTAGATAGAGAAATTGAATTGATAAGGAAACTAATGCAGAATATGCCTCAAAAAAGGACATCAACAAGAAAGCTGAGAATCAGCAGCAGCAAGAGGAAGATAGTCACAGACTGTGAGGGCAGAGCAAGTGCGAAGATGCAGACCAAGATATGGAAGCCAGGAGGAATGCGAAAGAAGAATGCTGCAACAAATAACGAGTTGTAGAACAAAGTATGGGATCCAGGCAGATAAAAAATAAAGCACATGATCAGGAGATAATGAATCATTTGAACCTGGGGAGTCTGATGCAGGGGCATTAGGCCCAAGACACTTTTTGTACATAAATAAATGTAAGGGGGGTCTCATGTTTTGTTTCCCCATGTAAATATTCATAGTTGAGTTATTTTAATTAATTAGAAGGGAAAATATTGTATCTGCTCGAATGATTGATGGGCACCTGAGGAGATAGTCAGTTTCAGAAGTTAGGCTAGCTTTAGGAGTCCAGGAGTCATCAAGGAAATGAATCGATTGATTTCCAATATGTATAAAAATAAACCTCTGTGACAGAGTCGAGAGACCTGCACAGACTTGCACATAGACCTGCTTGTATCTGTAGAGAGCTGCATAGGGGAAGGAGGCCATCAGATTGAAGATCTGGCTAGCCAGTAGTTGTAAGTTAATTCATTGCGTAAATAAGAAATGTTTCAGTATATTTGTGCCTTGTGGATTTAATTCATGTGTGAATATTTGGGCTCTTGATGGATGATGATTGATTTCTGTGTAATTGAGGTTCGAATCCCATAAGTAAGGATATGAGTAGAGTGATAGAACTCTGTACAATCTATAGTAGGAATCTTTGTGTGGAAGATAGAATTGAAATCCTGTGTATGATTGAGTTCTGGTGATACTCTGTCCCTGTGCATGCGCGAGAGTGTTTTGACTCTACAGTTAATGTACTCCATCCCTGTGTTAATGTATATACTCCCGAATGCTCGTAGTTATACGCTGTTGTGTATATATTGAATATATATTAATCGTGTGCGAATAGACCGTGGAATGACTGATGTTCTTGTCTAATTCATATTGGTCTAGGTTAAGAGTCATGTATTATGATTCACTGAAGTTAACAGTGGCATGGTGTGGCAATTCCACATAAGAAACAGAGGAGCCAGGTCGTAATGTGCAGAAATCAACGTTGAGATGGTGCGAGGAGGAGAACCCTTTTAAATAATAAAGGACGACGGAACGTGAAGTTAGGCGGAACCCCAAGCCAAAAGGGCAGAACCACGAAGGAGGAACAGTGAATGTGGTTTAGAGCTGAACCAGTGGTTTTCATCGCACCACCTTTCGTCGGGCAAGCGGTATTTAAGAATCGGGAGCGATTCCAATAGCCGTCTGCCACGTGGCCTCAAGCGGTCGGGGAAAATCGCTTCCACTATGCACCATCGTGCGTTATTGTTCGTGCTTCTACGCCGTGCGATATCCGTCCGATCAGACGAAGCGGCGCGACGTGATAACAGTCATCGGATGGAGAAGGCCGTTAGCGATGGGGCCCATGCATACGTATGTGTTGAGGTTTGCGGGTTTAATCCAAAGTTTATATTTAATAAGGTATGACGTGTGCTTACATTGATAAAGATTAATTATATGCGAGATGGCACCGGCTTTGTAGAAGTCGAGGCATCACATTGACCCTTAGAGCGTTGGCCATAAAAGAATTTTGTATGAGCGAATGCGCATGTATATATATATATATATATATATATATATATATATATATATATATATATATATATATATATATTGAGATATTACAGTGCACATGTAAAGAGATGGTATTATTACGATTTGAACCATAGAATAGAGGTGGCACCTCTGCCAGCGGAATCATGTGAAGATGGACTATTGGGTTATAGCTATAAAGGGAATGTTGAATTAATATCTCAATTCTCTGAATTGAGATATTAAAATAACCCAGATTTGGTTATTAAAAAAATTGCCAGACCAAGAAAATAGAACAATGTGAGTTGCCCGAGATGTGAAGTTGATTGGGGCAAGAAAAATTCGATGCATTTACACACAAATTAAAGTTGGTACCAAGGTAAACTGGGGCTAAGGGTAGACCTCGTTGTCAGCTTGTTTCAGCCCATACAACGCTCTTTTGAGCCTGCACATGCTGGGTATGTGGAAATTTTTGGTCCTTAATTTTCGGTGGGTAGTTCGCGTCCATGGTTTTGTGCATGGTTTTGCACATGGTATTGGGGTACGATGGTTTTCGGCCCCTAATATTTTTTGTAGATCCGATCAAGGGAACTACGGTTATGTTCTAATCCAGGGTTAATGGATTGGGGTTTATGTATGCTTCGGCATGTATATATATGTGTTGTAACACTAAAAGGAATATAATGAAAATCAAGTTGGTCGTCCCGATTTGGGATCCAGGGGAAAATCTCTGTGTTTATCTGTTTTATGTTTTATGCTCTCGCTATTGTTTATTTTCTGTTATAAGATTCGTGTGTAGATAATTTCTGTTCAGGGTTAAAACCTACATTTGGTATCATAGCCGTTTCAGCTTCAAGGGGACGCCTTTGCTGCTGAGGGTTTTTTTTTTGGGTCTGAGGTAGACCCTGTTCAGTGGGAGATCTGCGGGATCGATTCTTGCGGTGAAAGAAGATGGCGAGTGGCGGAAAGATAGAGATCGAGAAATTTAATGGTCAGAGTTTTGAGTTGTGGAAACTCAAGATGGAGGATCTGCTGGTGGATAAAGATCAGTGGATCGCGGTAGATCCGGGTACTAAGCCAACGGGAATGTCAGATGAAGACTGGAAGAAGCTGGATCGGAAGGCTAAGAGCACAATATGGTTGTGTGTCTCAGATTCAGTATTGTTGAATGTATCTGGGGAAGCTACGACGAAGAATTTGTGGGAAAAACTTGGGACTTTGTACCAATCTAAGTCTCTGGTGAATAAGTTGTTCCTGCGGAAAAAGCTATATAACCTGAGGATGAAGGATGGAGACTCGGTGACAGAGCATCTAAATGCCTTCAATACTGTGGTAAGTTAGCTGTCATCTGTTGATATTAAAATCTCAGATGAAGATAAGTGCATCAGTTTGTTGTGTTCTCTACCAGACTCGTGGGATAGTCTGGTTATTGCAATAGGTAGCAATACAACTACTTTGAATTTTCATGACATTGTCTCGGCCTTGTTGTCAGAGGAAATGAGACGAAGAAATATGGAGGGCCAGAATGGAGATGCCTTATCTGTACGAGGAAGGTCCCAAAATAGAAACAAGAATAAGGTTTCGAGTGGGAGATCCAAATCTAGAGGGAGATCTAAATCTCCTGGAAATTTTGTAAAGGTATGCTGGAAATGCGAAAAGGAAGGGCACTACAAAAAGGACTGCAGATCTAAAGCTCCTGAGAAAGGAAAGGGATCTGATGATGCTCCTTCTGCAGAGGCAAAAACCACCTCGGATGAAGGTGGGGATGTGTATTTGGCTTCTTCTTCAAATACACATGTAGATCCTGAGTCATGGTTGATTGACTCAGGTGCATCCTTTCACTTCACTCCCCATAGGGAGTGGTTCTGCGAGTATGAGAAATATGATGGTGGTGATGTCTTCCTAGGGGATGATAGGAAGGCCAGAATCGTCGGACGTGGAAAAGTCAAGTTGAAGCTGCAAGGTGGAAGGATTAGAACACTTCCTGGTGTTCTGCATATTCCTACATTGGCCAGAAATCTGATTTATGTAAGCAAGATGGATGATGCAGGTGTAAAAACAGTGTTCGAGAAAGATGCCTGCAAGATGGTTCGGGGAGCACTGGTATTAATGCGGGGAGTTCGGACTGGAACTCTATACAAGCTACAAGGTAGCACTATTATTGATGGGTGTAACAGTTATGTGGTTCCTGAAAATGGAGCGGAAAGCTTAGTTGTCTCTGGAGAACAGACCATGCTATGGCATCAAAGGCTTGGACATATTGGAGAGAAGGGCCTTCGAATACTACATAGAAATGGTATGGTAGAAGGTATGTCTAATTTCTCTCTGGATTTCGATTTCTGTGAACATTGTGTATATGGGAAGCAAAATCGGGTGAGTTTTCCTTCTGGTGCTAAGAGGGCGAACAAGATATTAGAACTTGTGCACAGTGATGTGTTTGGACCTGTGTCAGTTCCATCACTGGGAAAGTCTGTGTATTATGTTTCATTCATAGATGACTTCTCAAGGAATACATGGATATATTTCTTGAGGAAGAAATCTGAAGTCTTTGACAAATTTAAAGAATTTAAGGCTCTAGTGGAAAACCAGACAGAGAAGAAGATAAAGGCGCTGAGGATAGATAATGGTGGGGAGTTATGCAAGAATGAATTTGAAGAGTTCTGTAAGAAGTGTGGTATAGCACGACAGAAGACTATTCCATATACACCTCAGCAAAATGGAGTTGCAGAAAGAATGAATAGAACACTGATGGAAAAGGCAAGAAGCATGCTCAGCAATACTGGGTTAGGACAAGAATTCTGGGCAGAGGCAGTGGAGACTGCATGTTACTTAGTTAACAGATCACCTTCATTAGCGTTGGAGGATAAGACCCCACATGAGGTATGGATTGGTAAGAAACCCTCTCTTTCACATCTAAGGGTATTTGGATGTGATGCATATGTACATGTTCCAAAGGAGAAAAGGACCAAGTTGGATAATAAATCTGAAGGTGCATCTTTATTGGGTATAAGGATGGTTTGAAGGGTTACAAGCTTTGGAACCCAGAAACAAGGAAGGTTGTGTATAGCCGAGATGTGGTGTTTAGAGAAGTGAAAGATGTTGTTAAACATGAAGTCCTACCAAAGGAACCTGAGAAGATAGAGTTTGAGCTAAAGGAGGATGAATCGGACTCTACAACAGAAGAAGACTCAGAAGATGAAGAGCCACAAACTCCAGCTTTGAGAAGATCAGTTCGGGAAAGAAGGCAACCAGAAAGGTATAGTCCATCTGATTTTTGTTCAGGTTTTGCCTTAACTATAACTGATGATGAACCCAGAACTGTCAGGGAGGCAGTAGATTCAGAGGATGGAAAACTCTGGAAGGAGGCCATGGTTGATGAAATAGCATCCTTGCACAAAAACGATGCATGGGATCTGGTGGAGTTGCCGGCTGGAAGGAAGCCCATTGGGAGAAAATGGGTGTTTAAGAAGAAGATGAATGTAGAAGGCAAGGTGGAGAAATACAAAGCTCGGTTGGTAGCGAAAGGTTATTCCCAGGTGCCAGGAATTGATTTTGGTGATATTTTTTCTCCTGTTGCCAAAGTCACTTCTATTAGATTACTTTTATCTGTTGCTGCTGCATTTTATTTTGAGATAGAACAGATGGATGTGAAGACAACATTTCTTCACGGAGATCTATAAGAGGAGATCTACATGAAGCAACCTGAAGGTTTTATGGTGAAGGGTAAGAAAGAACTAGTATGCAGGTTGAAGAAGTCTCTATATGGGTTAAAACAGTCACCAAGGATGTGGTATCGGAAATTTGATACCTATATACGAGGACTTGGCTTCACCAGAAGCAAGGAGGATCACTGTGTTTATTTTAAATCAATTGGTGACCGTGTTATTTATTTGGTCTTGTATGTGGATGATATGTTGTTGATTGGAAATGACAAAGAAATTATCCAAGATTTGAAGACCCAACTGTTCTCCAAATTCGACATGAAGGATCTGGGTGCTGCAAACTATTTTGGGCATGGAAATTAAGAGAGATCGGGCAAAGAGGAAGCTCTGGTTAAACCAGAGAAAGTATGTCGAGACTATATTGCAGAGGTTCAATATGCAGGATAGTAAAGCGATGAATGTTCCTATTCCTGTAGGTGTAAAGCTGTCTGCTGAACAGTGTCCCAAGACACAAGAAGAAGAGGAGTATATGTCCCGTGTTCCATATGCAAGTGCAATGGGTAGCCTGATGTATGCAATGGTCTTTACCAGACCAGACATTTCACATGCAGTGGGAGTATTGAGCAGGTTTATGTCAAACCAAGGGAAAGAGCATTGGACAGTAGTGAAACGGGTTTTCAGATATTTACGTGGCACTAGTGATTATGGCTTGTGCTACCACGGAAGACCAGGATTGGAAAGAATGTTGGACATTCATGGTTTTGTTGATGCAGACTGGGCTGGAGATCTGGACCAAAGAAGATCTACAAGTGGGTATGTTTTTAGCCTATTTGGAGGTGCAGTCAGTTGGATGAGTAAAATACAGTCTGTAGTGGCGCTTTCAACTACAGAGGCAGAATACATAGCAGCCACTCATGCAAGCAAGGAAGCAGTTTGGTTGCAGAGATTGTGTTCAAGTATGGGGTTGGTACAGCAAGCTATAAGGATAGACTGTGATAGCCAAAGTGCGATTTTCTTGGCTAAGAACCCTGCTTATCATTCAAAGACAAAGCACATTGATGTTCAATATCACTTTGTTAGAGATATGGTTGAGGCTAAAAGGGTGTTGCTGGTAAAGGTGGACACTTTGAAGAATGTTGTAGATGCATTAACAAAGTCTGTTAACACCCAGAAGTTCTCTTGGTGTAGAGAAACAATGGGTGTTGAAGAATTGGGCCAATGACTAAGCTCTCTTGTGACCGCCTGTGGAAAGAAAACAATAAGTGGGAGAATGTTGGGTATGTGTTATATTATTTCCACGACTAAGCATGTTGTACATGTTGTGGCAAGGGGGGGGGGGGTGATAGCCCCCATTTTATTAGATTTTAACGGGAAGTCAAACTTAATAGGCGATAGCCCCCCCATGGCGGGTCGAAGCGGCGCCTCGAGCGAAATCCCCAGTCCTTAATTTCCGATTGGGTGATCGCGTCCTTGGTTTTGTGCATGATTTTGCACATGGTTTTGGGGTACGATGGTTTTCGGCCCCTGGTGTTTTGTAGATCCGGTCAAGGGAACTACGGTTATGTTCTAATCCAGGGTTAATGGATTGGGGTTTATGTATGCTTCGGCATGTATATATATGTGTTGTAACACTAAAGGGAATATAATGAAAAATCAAGTTGGTCGTCCCAATTTGGGATCCAGGGGAAAATCTCTGTGTTTATCTGTTTTATGTTTTATGCTCTCGCTATTGTTTATTTTCTGTTATAAGATTCGTGTGTAGATAATTTCTGTTCAGGGTTAAAACCTACAGCGCACATGCGACTCGTTGCTGAAGATTTCGAATCCTTCAGGCTGCTCAATGTACACCTCCTCCTCAATGACTCCGTTGAGGAACGTAGTCTTCACATCCATCTGATGAATGTGCCAACCCATCTGCACTGAGAGAGCAAGGATGGTCCGTATGGAAGAAAACCTTGCGACAGGTGCAAAGGTTTCTTCATAGTCAATCCCCTCAATCTGTGAGAAGCCCCCGACAACAAATCTTGCCTTGTACTTCTCAACGCTCCCGTCAGCAGCATGCTTCACTTTGTAGATCCATCTCGAACCTACCACTAATTTTCCTTCTGGCCTTGGGACAATCTCATGCACTGTTTCTGACAATCGAATCATAATCTTCCACCATGGAATCTACCCATGCAGGATCCTCCACAGCTTCCTAGAAAGAAGATGGTTATGTCACGATACACTTGCTCATAAGAGCCATGTATCCAGTAAATTGGTCAGGTGGCTGTCTCTGTCTGCGCTATGATGTAGGTGCTCCTACATTCTGCACTGCATCAATATTCAGTCGCTCAGCTTCTGTAGTGTGATTTCGCCCTCTGATGTTTGGCGCTGAACGAGTGGTTTCTTCCACTCCATGAACCTCCTCTTATGGCTGATCCACATCCAGAGGCTCATCCTTAGGAACTAGTAGCTCCTCATCTGCATGCAAGTGTAGCTCCCTCTCAAGCGACAACTTCATGGCTTTCTCCTCATGAAATTTGATATCCCGTCGCACAGCAGTCATCCGACTGTCTGGAAAATACACACGATAATTGTGGGGTGTTTCTGTGTACCCCAAAAATATCCCAACCTTTGCGGTCGGCTCCAGCTTCTTCCTGGAATCCTTTGTCACATGAATGTAAATAGGTGAGCCAAAAATCATCAAATGAGAAATATCAGGCTTCTTACCAGAAAACGCCTCTCTGGGTGTACTCATGCCAAGTACTCTATGAGGACAACAGTTTTGCACATAAACCGTAGTGTTGCATGCTTCAGCCCACAAGTGTATGGGAAGGCCCTGATCATGCAACATCGCCCGTGCAGCACCCACGATAGTTCTGTTCTTTCTCTCCGCGAACCCATTTTGCTGTGGGTTATGAGGCGATATGAGCTCTCTTTGAATTCCTTCTGTGTTGCAAAAGTATTTGAATTCGCTAGAGATGAATTCACCACCATTATCGCTCCTTAGAGCTTTCACCTGCTTCCTCGACTCTTTCTCAACCAATGCCTTGAACTCACAAAAATTTGAGTATGTCTCGCTCTTCTTCTGCATGAAGAAGATCCAGCACTTACGAGAAAAGTCATCAACAAATATCACATAATACCTGTGCTCTGCTGTTGAAGCAACGGAGAAAGGTCCACACACGTCTGTGAGAATTCTCTCAAGACGACTATCCTTCTCATGAAAAGTGGTCTTCAAAAATTTTCCTAAATTACACCCATTGCACTGATCTGACTGTGGAAGTGTACCCTTGGGAAGTTCGGTAGAAATCTACTGTAAATTTTTCAAAGTGCCATGGTGAAGATGGCCCAATCTCCTGTGCCACAATTCGCCCTCATCCCAGCTCACCACTCCTTCTGCTTTGCCTGCCATTTCTGCGCAGCCATCTATGTGCAATTGATAAAGGTTCTTAACTCAAACCCCTATCCTCTGGGTTTCACCAGTTGTTTTACTACGCAGGAAGGCTTTTCCCTCACTAAAAACAACATCATAACCCTTGTCTTCCAACATCGCCACAGAGATCAGATTCTTCTTCAATCCTGGAACATGCATGACATCCTTCAATATGAAAGGTTTACCTGACTTCCTCTCAAAGGAAATGGTCTTGATACCAGTCGCACCGTATCTACCATCATCACCCATCTCGATGTGCACTCCAAGAGCCTTCTCATCCAGATCACTAAACAAATCTTTGTCTACGGTCATATGGAAAGACGCACCACTGTCAAGAAACCACACCGATCCCATCACACTTGAAACCAAGCATGCGATCAAAGAAAAATCCAGCTCAAACTGCGAGGCTAAGGCCTCTCCAGCTGCAGATCCAGCAGCCTGCTTATTTTTCTTCTTCTTTGGACAATTAGTGGCGTAATGTCCATGTTGGTGATAGTGAAAGCACTTCACCTTGGACAAGTCCTTCTTCTTGCCTTTTGCACTGGATTGAAAAGGATTTTTCTTTCCCTTCCCTTTCCTTGCTTTGGCAGCCAAAGTGAAATTTTCTTCATCTTCATTCTTTGATGAAGATCCATCCCTGGTACCCCGCCTTATCTCCTCCTGCACAAGATCAGACCAAAGTCGCTCCCATCCTGGTAGTTTCTCCCGACCATTGACAGAGTCCTCGTAGCCATGCCAACTCTTCGGAAGTCCAAGGAGAGCCAAGCTCACTAATTCTTCTTCATCTACAGTAACCCCCACACTTCCCAGCTCATCCTTGCAATGGACAAACTTCGTGAGGTATTTTGGTATAATGTCACCTTTCTCAATTTTTATTTTCCTGAGCTTGTCTTTAAGTGCCAACTTCCTCTGGTTGCTTCTACTTTGGAACAATTCTGTCAAAGCTTTCCACATTAAGAATGGAGTAGCTTTAACATGAAGGCTGGACACAATGTGATCCTTCACACCTTCCAACAGAATTATTCGACACTTCGCTACCTTCTTTTTCCATGCGTCAAGTGCCGTTGCATTGCTAGAACCAGGCTTTGGAATATCAATATCTATGAACTCCTTCAACCCATTATCATCTAGCACCGCCTCCATCCTGTCCTTCCATGCAATATAATTTGAGCTGCCTTTAATGGCATACTCCAATCAAAATATTTTGAAAGATATTTCAATGAATGCTCAACTTCAACACCAAGAAAACACTGCAACAAATTTGAATTCCACCAGCACAAAACTCAACTGCTTCAATAATTGCAATCTCCTCCGATCAATACTTCTTTGATACCATGTAGAAATTATATAACTTATGTGTTATATATCTAAGATTATCCTAATCTCACACTATTTTAACTTCATGCAAAATACAAAATCTATTCCACCATTGATCATTTGCAGAAATTAATTAAGATAGCAATGCACACATGAAACCATAAAAATTCACACACATTAACATAGTTGTTTAATGGGAAATCCTGAAGCTGAAAACCCCAAATATTTGTATATAATATATGTCATAGAGATCATGTAACAATCATCATACAAAGCTGATCATATCAAGCTCTCAGTACAATACAATCGCTACACACTAATCGGGCCCGATCTTGCAAATTCATGCATCGATCTCTGCCACCTGCTAGCCTGCCTCTACTGTGCAATCCCTGCTGAAGAATGGCTCTGAATGAACTCGAATCCACCAAGATTTCACTGCGCAATCCTCATTGGAATCTCCACTGAGTGTTGGATGCAATCAATGCATCACTATAGTCACAACTGATAGTCACACTTGCTCTTTCACCTACCTCTTCACTGGACTCCACTGAAACTGCCATGCACCGTAGTTAGCTGATGTATTCTTCAGTTGATTAATGAGTTATTATTTAGTGAATTAATTAAATAATTAATTCACACCACTCTCACTAGTGTATCAATCAGTTAGACTAGATACAACTAGCTCAACTGAGTCTAACTGAGTTAAACTAAATACAACTCCACCAACTACTTCTATAACTCCACCAAACTTTGTCACATGAGTTCTAACTGAAGTCCTCATGCATTAGCTCTAGTAAACCCTCAGGAATAGTGTAATTCCTTCTGTCAGCTGCTGTGCCACATCTGTGCACTTAACTGAAGTGCTCCAAGAGAATAAGATAATGTTTATAGTCCAAATATTATTAAGAGCTAATAATATTCGACATATCTATTTTTAGACTAGCAATCTAAAAATAGATTCCGCCCAATATGTCTAAAAATAGAAGCCCATATATTTTTCCAACTTGACCAACCATCCACAAATAGCATCCTGCAACTCATAGAATATGATCGACATGTCTAAAAATAGACTTTGCACCAAAAATAACCTGCGGGCCCACTTATTGAAGCCGACTCCTTTCACTAAGCTCATCATTTTATTGAATCTCAACACTGTCATGATAGTTATCTTGAGAATGAAATTCATGAATTGCTGCTAAGATATCTTCAGGATACAAATTATCTAAATCATCACCATCTATAAGGTGTTTTATGATATCCTGAAATTGATCACAAAAATTTTCAGCTAATGATAGAGATGGATAATACCCTATATAGTGTTTATAGAATACCTTGTGGAAATCCTTCAAAGAAAAAAAGATTCCGGTTCTAGCCATTCATACCAATTTCTTGCCTTACCTTCTAATGTTGCCATAAACATTTTCATGAGGCAGTCCTCGTGCCATTCAACCTTTAACCTCCATACATGTATATGAAAATTGATGAGATGTAACAAGGGGTCATCAAATTTTTCATCTTGAAAGATAGGTAGGTTTTTTAACCAATTTATTTTAGGCATTTTGTGTGGGAATCTAGGATATGATCCCTACTCATTGGGGCATATCTTCGTTGTATTCTTGGATCCATGTTTGTAAATTAGAAATGGTCACTAAATCTTTTCAACCAGTCTAGAGTTCTCTACCAGTGGAGTCTTTAGGTCTATTGAGAGGTGTGGAGTTGTTGGGTAGAGGGTTTCAACTTTTCTATCCACCATTAGCATGATTGGGATTGCTTAATGCATTCCCAGGGGAGTCTATGAGAGCTAGTGGGGTCAACAGGGCTACTGAAGACCAGTGGAGTCGCCAGGTGGCTGATGTTTACTGTTTTACGGATGTTCTTGTTGTCCACCATCAACAACTAAATACCAATCTAAGGATGTTTGTGAGTTTTCTGAGATCTAAGGAATACTTAGTTTATCACTAACTTAGAAGGTCCCACCATGATCGCCATTATGTTGGTGTGAGCGATGGGATAAATCCACAAGATAGTACTCTTAAGGGTTTTTTGAAAGGTTTAGGGAAGTCTAAGTTTGTTTATCACTCAGAGTCCCACCATGATCGCCATTATGTTAGCTCCCCGTAATTTGCTAGATTGATTGAGATACAAAGGTACAGGGTAACATGAAACCAAGCTTTGGAATCCTAGGACCTAGCCTTATTGGATTCGGAGAGGGATCTCTCTAGCAGGTGCAAAGATGTGAACTTGTTTGTTGATTAATGTTGATTTTAGGCTATATGTTAAGTGCAGGGTATTTTGATTGTTTTTGGTTGGGTATGATGCTTAGATAGATTTAGATAGAAAATAAGGAAGATTGTTAAGTCATTGGGCAATGGAGTCAAACAAGGTCATGAATGAGTTCATCAATGGTGTCAAGAGCATTTGCAGGGCAATTTAACTTGGTTGCTGGATCTTTAGGTTGTGAAGGATCATGAGATGGACATTAAACTTGGGAACAACAAGCTAATAAAGGGCAGAAACAGAATCCTTTATATACTTGTAAAATGAGGGAGTTAGAAGATTTATAAGCATAGAAAGAGAGTCAAAGGCTTAAGCAAACCTAATCCATTTGATTTCAGACTGAAAGCAGATAATCAACCAAGACAACATTCAGATAAAACATAGAAAGGCAAAAACTTATTTAATCTTTCGTGGGTTTTATCATCAAGATCAGGAAAAACATTTAAGTTCCACAAGTAACTATAACCATAGAAGAAGAGAAAAAACCTAGCATCCACAGTGACAGCTATGAAAGTTCCTTGAGACAATTTTACCTAAGTAAAGGCAAAGAGCATGGTTAAGACAGACTTCTTTGACAAACTATAGGCAAAGCTACTTCAAAAGATGATTTCAAGAACAGAGTACTTCAGAGGTAACAATATGCAGGGCTAGCCATAAATCATAATTGATACTAACTGATCTAAATCATTCAAGAAAATGGACAAGCCAAAAACTTATTAGAGAACAAGAGATGAATTCCCTAGCATATCTTAAGCAGAAGAAAACATTTAGGCAGTGAAGGAAACAAACATATCTAAGGTGCCATCAACAAGCATATCTTAGTCTAAATTTTTTGTCCTACTGCAGCATAGATGGATGGAAAACATATGAGAAACTTAGAAAACATTAACAAGAGAAAACTTCACCATCAACCAGACCTATGGATCCTGCAAACAGTCCTTCTCCATCAACAAGTGAATCAGATCATGCATAAGCTCCAAGACATCAATTTCTCATCAAAGGCTTCAAGGGACTATGTATTACTTCAACATAAGTCATCAACATCCAACAAAATATACAAGATCCTCATGCTCTATTTATGGAGCAAATGAGGAGGTGGAAACCCTAAGAGGCTTCCAGAAAATTTGGCCATAAATGTCATAAATGTGCTTAATGACCATGCAAGGCCCAAGACACATAAGAGATAAGAAAATAAATGAAAAATATCATAACATAACTCCCCAATAAAATCTAGAGTCTAGAGGCGCAACACCACTTTTGCAGAAAATAGACTGTTTTGCAACCAAGTTTTGGACCACTTCCTGGCATCGTATTCGGGCTCGTGATGGCTCGTTGGAAAGCTTGAAGAGTATAATTTCCATAAATAATTGATTTTTTCTAATTAGATTCCATTTACCTTCTCAAAAATCAAATCTCCAATGACTGATCAACGCGCAACGCGCAGCGCCAGGCCTAAAAAGGAGGCAGAAAGGTCATTTTTGAGGTGTTTTTTGACCTTTTGAGGGGGCAAAAATGCTCCAAATGATCTGAAATTTTTTGGGTAGACTGCTGGAGACATAAAAAAACCCAAAAATGTAGACTTTAGCAGCTGAGGATGCCCCAAAAAATAGCGTAGCGCCTAGGGTGCTGCGCTCCTAGGGCCTCAAAATTTCAAAAACATAAAAACTTCTCCTGTGCACAGCGCCATTTTGCAGAGGGAATTTGGAGGCCTACTCGGTGTCAGAATGAGCTCCATGACAGATTTTTGGAAATCTTGACTTGTATGATTTCCAAATATATCATTTTTTTCTTGATTAAAGTTGATTTTCTTTGTCAAAAGGTTATTTTCCCATAACTAGTCAAAAGGTGCTGAGTGATGGTGCAGAAATGCAGAGTGCCGGTGCAGACAAATTTTGGAGGTCTTCCACAACTCAAAATTGAGCTCATGATAGCTCATTGGAAAGATATTGAAGTATAGTTTTCATTTGACTTATTACGTAAGTCATTTCAACACTCCAGCAGTGAGACAAACTGATTTTCCTAAGGTCACTCCAGAAGTGCAGAATTTCTCCTGTGACATCTGTATTTTTGACATTGATCTCAAACCATGATACCTGTGTAAAAAATGAAGGAGGTTTTTCTTCTTGGCCCTATTATGGATAAAAAAATCTCCCACTTTTTCCAAATTCATCTCTGTTTGGTTCGAAACACAATTTGAAGCAAAACTAGCCCTAGGTGTGACACATGGCTTGTCTCTTGGAATGAATTATTGGAAAATGATGGAGGCACAGTTTTTATGAACTGGTATAGACTTATTATTTCTTACATGATCTATCAAATGAATCCTTTGCTCTTGTTCCTCCCTTTCATGTCAATTCCTAGCTTAGTTGGAAGAGGAAGTTAGGGTTTGGTGTGAGGATTTAGGATTGCCTTGCAGAGGGAAGGGAATGAAGGGGTTAAGGGTTGTCTAAATTCTGGGGGAAATTTTTGGGGATAGGGATAGATGTTAGGGAGTAGGGGAAACTATAATTTCAAGAATTGAGTGAGGAGAAGGGGTCCAAAATGTCAAAACACAGGCCTAGTCTCAAAAAGTGTCAAATTGTGGCAATAGACTAGGTTTTGTAGAAAAATGATGATTATGAGGGATAGGAGTGATGGAAAGTGTTTATGGATGTATTTTAAGGATAGAAGGAGGTGTAAGAGCATCAAGATATAAGCCTTGTTTATGATTTAATCATGGAGGTCATGAAACCAAGAAAAATTCCCTTAAAAACCCTAGATAGGCAATGGAGGAGTTTAGGCAAAACAAAAATAGAGAGCTGAGGCCAAAGGTGGCGAAACATAGTGATAATGAGTGGCATGAGCCCATGATGGGTCTTCTGGGATGGGTGAGCTGAGCTTGGCACGATGGAATGATGAAATAGTGAAAAATTTATCCTAAGGATAATGAAGGCCGTGAGATTTCTAGAACTCACAATGTTCATGAACTTTGTTTCTAGAAATCTAGAACTGATACTTAGTCATCTTTATATAGTGAAAATTATGGATGAATAACACCATGATCAACTAAGACTAGAGCTGCCCCTCCCTAGTTTTCCGCAATTGATTTGCGACACATCTCCTCATTCATTAAACTACTACTAACATCATCAAACTTTAGGGTCCATGCAGTTGTTGAAGTTCTAATAGAAACTATAAAATTCTCCCAATTATCCGACATAGATAAAAATAATAAAATGGCTCTAATCTCGTCATCCAAAATAATTTTGACAGAGGCAAGTTGAGTTTTTATTATGTTAAACTCATTCAACTGCTTCGCCACTGAAGCACCTTCCTTCATCTTGAGATTGTACAACTTCTTCACCAAGAAGACTTTGTTCAATGTCGTTTTTTTCTGATATAAATCATGCAGCTTTTTCCACAACCCTTCTGTTGTCGTTGCCCCAATGACATTAAAATATACATTCTTTTCCAAATATTGAGGAATTGTGGCGATGGTCTTTGTACAAATTGTTTTTGCCATTTTTATTTTAGTAAAACATACTAGCATATTCCTATCTATAATAAACCAAATAATAAGACCATATATATTATGCATCCTATTGTACATTTACATATATGACTTCATATATTCTTGAGTACAAATTATACCAATAAAACCCTTTTCAATTAAACAAAAATAGATGAGAAAAAAGAACAACAACATGGAACATGAAAGAAGAAAGTATATACTTATTTCATTTTCTTTTATATGGTTTTTATATTCTTGTTCACTTTTTCCTTTCATATGGTTTTTGAAATTTAAGTAAATATATGTTTTTATTCTATAACAATAGGGTAGTCATTGAAAAATCAAAAGAACAAACAAGTCAAAGAAGTCAAGAACAAGAAAAACTAATTGGCCACACCAAAGAACAAGTTGAACAGGAAGATAACAAACAGTATGCACATAATCATCTCCATCATTTCTTTTACTTCAATTTTTCTTGTCACAAATTACTTACATTCATGTATTTAAAAGATTTTGTATAACTAATTAGAATGCAATATTGTGACAAATAATTTTTAAACATGACATATGTTTTTTCCAACCGCAAGCTCTAAAAAGGCATGTTTATGGAAAATATACAAATATGCTCATTTGTATTTACAATAGTAATTCCCACTATATATGCATTCTATTTTTACAATCGACTAATATACATATGTATAACTAAATGTATATAAACTAGAAAATGTTGGAGAAGTGAGAAAAGCACTAGTAGCCAATTCTCTTTGACAACATATCAACAAAGTATGTACATATTAGTTATCATAAACTCTTCATTCATTGCTTATGCAAAATGCACGTGATAACGTCCAAATCATATTGAAATTTCAATTACTATTTTTAGTGCAAGCGAAATAGAAACAACAAGAGCTGAATCAGCCATTTTACGAAATGATGCATTAAAAAGGTACGCATATGTTGTGCGACATTGTAATATATTTATACTTATATAGTTTATAGAAAAAACATACCATTATCGAAATTTTTATAGAAGTATCTAAGTAGCGGAAATTTATACAGGATAAAACAGATACCCCCAGTTAAAGTATCGATTGAAGACTTGAACAATCTCATAATTGGACAGCTATTTGTCGGAGACATAATGGTTATTTATAGCACATATCTCGACAAAGAAAACACGAAATGCTGAATATTACTTTCTGATTTCACAGATGATAAAGGAATGATGACTATAACATTAACTATACCTATATACTTAATTGCGACATGAACAATTTGTTTTACAAAGGAGCAATATATCAATTACAAATATCAGAATATAGCCTAAAAATGTTTATGATCATGGTGATTGCGATAAAAAAATTTCCCTCAATGAATCAAGCACATAGAAACTATGCCTAAAGTTTGTAAAGAATATTGTTTCATTCCATATACAATCATTAATCATTTTGCAGACAAAAATGAGATGTAACCAATTGGTACAATCAATGTAGTTGTTACACTTGCCAAGAGGGTTGGATTGCACTACATACTGCATATCAAAGAGTGATATTCTGAGAATGACAACGCAACAATATGTATTTGCATAACACTTATTCTTAATTTTTAATAGATAATATGCATTAATTCACTATATAACTATTGTAATTTATCTCTTGCAATTGAAATTGTTCGACACATATGGACAATAATTTATTTCAATGGAACAAAAATTGAAAAAATTCGAGTTTCCCTTGATCATTCTCAAGAATATAACAAAAAGGACATGTCAAAGAAAAAATATTATGAACAAAAAAGTCAACTTTCATAATTGAACTTAACATGAATGTGGTAAAGAATCTCAGAAAGCTAAATACATATACCCATGACGTAAGTACAACAATAATGATATTTTTCATAACTTTGTATTTCATATGTAATATTGTACATTAACATTTGAATATTTTATAAACACGTCGAAGGTATGCTGATGGCATCAAATTCATATTCAACTCCATTTGAACCTGTTTTTGTTATTTGTAACTATGCTCTCAGTTCATCCATACTGATCAGCAATGGAACAATCTATTGTTCAAAATGCAACAATAGTTTCCATTTCGTATACAAACATTGTATAAATGTTACAATAGAATCTATCACAAACAACATTGTGCATTGAACTATCAGGGAGCCTTTACTACATGATTTACATCCTCTTTTAAAACCCATGTCATATGAAACATATCTGAAATAGAAAGCTACCATTATCTACATATTATGTGATCTCAAAATTCACAGCAGGTTCATACTGAATGAAGAGAGTTAATTGTTACATGTCGGCTGACAAATGAAAGGTACATTAACATATGACTTAACATATTTTATATCAAAGATGTCCTCCGTTCAATTGATAATGTTATGGTTTTTTTTAACTAATTCTTTGTTACTCAGATCACAAAAACCAGTTACATGGCAACTATTGGAATCCAATAGCTTTTTCAATGCCATTGATTGCCTTCACTTACACATCCAACAAATGCAAAAGTCATATGAATCTATTTCTTTATGTTATGGTATTATTCTAATAGAACTAACTTGAAATTTCAACACATTTACCAAGAAAATGTACTTATGACACAATACTTTTGTATAATATTTTTTTATTATCGTAATGTTGCATAATTTATGTTCATTATCATTATTCCCAATGAAGTGGATTAAGAACAATTTTCTTATTTTCTTGTCTAAACTCAATTATTGTTTTCTCATTTTCTTTAATATTTGAAAGTTGAATTTAATCATGAACTAGGTACCTTATCAATAGTATTCCTGAACTACTTACAATCTTTAGCAGTGCTCTAAAAACTTGACATTTTTTCCCATCTTTAAATGGAATTGTTCTATCTTTGTCCTAATTTTACTCATAAATTTTACAAGTGTTTCTCTGGAATTTTGAAATTTATTAGTGTGGTTTTGAGCATTCTCTCCTCCTTTCTCAATATACAATAATTCGATATCCTATACTCTATGAATATTTCTCTTTTATTTCCAAGAATGGCGGGATATGCCACTCATGGTGCAATACCAATGGCTTTTGATAATACTATGGTTGCAAGCATGAACGCATCGTAGTTGCTATAGTTATGCATGGAGAAAGCATTTTTTGCAACAATCAACTGTGTAAGCTTTAGCCTTAGTAAGTTTTATGCACATGACTTTGTCTACTTACTGTGTTAAACTTTGTTTTTAAATATTTTTAATTATCAATCCACATGATGCACTAACAAAAGTTGCAATTGATTTTTCCATAAAATATCTTGTTTTAAATTCCAATAGTTTATATGTTACATAGGCCTCATTATATCAAACTATCTAATGTATTCAATACTTACTCTCCCCGTTGGTTTTTCAATTACTAAATGCTTGAATCCTCATCTTAGGCTGAATGTCTTTGCTAAAAAAGTGTTACAGTGATACATGTGTAGAATGGAAGGTTGGTTTGTCACATACATTCATAAGATGTCTGGAAAATGTACAACTAAGGTGATAAGCGACTTTGTAATTCCATTTTCCATGTTATCTTATTTCTTGAAAATGTATTCAAAATCTAGCCTAACTGCAATGCAGAAGTACAAGAAGAGATGCTTGGAGCGACCTTATTTGCAATGGTTAGTTGTGTAAGATTTAGCCATAGTAAGTTCCATGCACATGACTCTGTCTACTTACTGTGTGAAATTTTGTTTTTGAATATTTTCAATCATGAATCATCATGTTGCATTAACAAACGTTGCAATTGATTTTTCAAGAGAATATCTTGTTTTAAATTCCAATAGTTTATATGTTACACAGGCCTCATTATATCAGAACTATTAGATTTATTTAGTGAAAATTTATTTCCCAAGAAGTTTATCTTTTTGAAGAGTTTAAATTTTCAGTGAGTAGCTTGTTGATCAGCGGTTGTCATTGATGTCAACCTAAGCAGCACCAGGGGCTAACCCAATATTGCATGGGAATTTTGACCTACCAAATTAATATATTCTGGGTCAATAATGCTTTTTATAGTTTCTACTTGTCGAGATGTTTCCATTGATATATGGCACGCCATGTAATTCTTCACGGTTTGAGAGATATTCATGTTTGAAGTTTGTACCCCCAGTTAGTGGGCTAAAACCCCATGGGGTTGGGGCATGGGTCATTGAAAAGTCAAAATTAATATTTTTTAAGCTCCTAGAATCCCTCCCACGTTCACTTGTTGAAGCCCCTCTCAACTTAAGCATTTATATAAATTGTGATCCTCATTTCCTCCTTATGCAAGGGATTCGGCCATCTGAAACAGGTTATCATGGAATGTTCGCTCTAAATTTTTTTCTACGAAGGTTCAGGAGTTGAAATTTTTGTGAGGCAAAGCAGAAATCCTGAGGAAGCTTTTGTAAAAATTTTAGATCAAGATGTGCAACATTTTTGGAGATATGATCTGTGGAAGTCAGGGTTTTTGCAGGCTCCTGAAATTCATCTCAAAGAAGTGACCTTGGTAAAATCGTCATAACTCTCTCTTTGAGTATTGGATTAGAATTCTGTAAAAATTTTCAGATAGTGCATGATATTTAATTTTCACTCTATCAATTTTAGAGCCAAATGAAGAAACAGTGACACGTGGAACGCCGTACAAGTGCGCTCTACTGAAACAGTCCATAATTAGGGCATTGTGAGAGATTGGGTATAACTCTCTCTTGAAGAATCCAAATTGGGTCAGACTTGTGGCATTGGAAAGAAGATTCAGAGGACTACTATAAGACCAAAAATCAGATATTGAGGATCTGAAATAACAGAGATACACTAGATTCAATATCGAGCTCCTAGAAGGCAAGAAAAAGCTAGATCATGTGTTGTCAAGGATTGCAAAGGACCAGAATTTCTATGGAAAAAAAGCAAAGCAAGGTACAGTAGAGGGTAGAATGACAAGAGCAGCAACCAAGGTGCATAACAACAGCAATAATTTTATCATATGAAGTCTTCAAGTGGGCAGCACTACATACAATCATTGTAAAGGTATCATTGTACTAAGTCATTGTAAATACATTATTGTAAAAATTGTACTAGTGTCTATCTGCCAAGGGTTGAAGAGGTAGTGTTGGGAGGTCTGTGGATCATCATTAGGTGGTTGTGTCAAAGTTGGGGTTATGGTCCTGTATATCTTCTTCTTCTACATCATATGATTTCCCACAAAGTGGACCATTTTCTCGGGTACAAGAGTCCATTCTTTTATTCTTCTATAGTAGTGGTAGGGTGGTAGGGTAGGTTGTGCTCATCAAGTCGCAGAGGGAGTTCCTTGTGGTTGATTATCAAGAATCTCAAAGCGCTGGAGCATCCATCCAAAGGGGAGCTAGAGAAGAATGCTTTTCTAGATTCTAGGAAGTTGGAGCTTTATTTTCAATTGGAGTTGAATATTAAAGAATTATTAGAAAAGCATTAGGTGGTTTTTGTCCCGGAGTGGGTTTCCACCTTAAAAAATGTGTACATTTTTGTTCCTCTTGTTTGCTGCTATCATTGTAAAAACACTGATAATAATTGAAGATTAACTAATGCTCTAATTGAAAGGAATATTGATTCACCCCCCCCCCCCCCTCTCAGTATTTCCAACATAACTCTTATGGGTTTGCTGGTTTTTTTTCGTTGTGTGTTGCTGATGTGGAAAACTCTATCATGTTTCCTAAAGTTCCCATTTCCTTTCTCCTATCAAGACAATTTCTTCTTGGTGTCGTTCAGATATATTCAAAGAAAATAAACTATCTTTACCAAGACTATAGTGATGCTCCAGATATGCATGTTACCACTCATGATCATATCACATTAAGCCATTGGCCTCAAGGTTTTGATGCTAGACCGTATTTGGGCCCTGATGGTAAATTATTAAAGTAGATTGTAGTCACTAAAATATTCTTGATTGAAAGGAGTTAACATGTTTTCATATACATAATATGTAATGCCCCTTTCTGGTTAATGTAGAATAGGTTCCAGGAAGAGTGGATCCATATATAATGATATATTTGGATGAAGTTTGAATATTTGATTTCCTATGAGGTTTTTTTTCCCATGTTGTTTTTAATATTTTAATCATTAAGAAATGTATTTCTCCCATCATGATAATTGATGACTCGGATCAAGAGAGATTCTCTTCTTCCTTCTCTCATAAGCTAATTTCTAACTCTATCACACCCTAACATAAGCATTGTAGCTTGAAAAGGTTTTATTTTTGGTTTTATGTCTGCACTATCTGTACTGTTTTCATTGGCTAGTTATTTTTTCTTCAACTTTTAGTTGAGGAGTGACATGAGTTGCTTTCACACTCCCATTGTATTCTCATTGGATGTACTTTTGAGTTCCACTGAACAAATTTGTGCTAACTCATTGGACGTTAATAAAATTGTCCTATCTTATCTTATTATTCCCTTTGTTGCTTCTTTGGTAGCCGAGGTTTTGAATAAGGCCTTTGTAGGCTTGTCCCCAAATTTTGACAATAGATCGAAATGTGATTTTGCACCCCTTAGGCTTTATGAATTTCCTTGATTTTCAAAAAGTGTCTCATCTTGGTTGCCCTAGCCTAGGTCTGCTCATCTCAAGAAGTAAATTGCAACTACTTAGATAGTTGTTCAAGCTCCTCTTTTACTACACTCACATTAATATATACACAAAACTGAGTTTCCAAACTTGTGAAGCTTATTTCAGGATAATATCTAGTCATTTTTTCAATTATCTTTTTAGGGGATGTTGGTTTTAAATATTTCTCATAGTTTGTACGAATGTCAAATACACAGAACTTCTCCTGAACCTTGGTTTCCAAGCCCTCTTATACCATCCATGGAGGAAGAGTATGTAAATATTAATTTGATAAATAAATATATATAAATATTTGTAGTCTAAAATTTTCTAGACCCAATTGTTGTAAAGTGTATATAGCTTCTTTAGAATATCACACGCCTTAAATATATGAATAACATTTGAATCCAATGTCGATTCTTCATTTTAGTGATAGTTTCAACCATATGATGTTTAACTATTGGTAACTTTGTAATGGCGGAGTCAACAGAAGGTGGTAAAGAAAATGAGAACAATTCAACATTGCATAATGAACTTAACTGCGGGCCAGGCAAACACATCATTGATACAACTTTGGTCGTGGATGGGGAACCACAACTTTGTAAAGAAGCAGTTCAGTCTAAAAGGAAAATTATAGCATGGGATAAATCCTTCTTCACTAGTGAAGGTCGATTAAACATATTTTTGTTGTATCTTATGTTATGCTTTGTGCTCTATTTGATCTACTTTCTTTAAATTTTTTTCCATTATTAAATGATTTTTTGTTTTATTCTATTTTATCTGTGATATATTATTGATTTACGTACAGTTCTCAATCAATTATCATTTGCATGGGTTCTCAATGCTGAAGAATTATCTCTCATAAACAAGACTTTCAAGAAGTCAAATGAGACTTTGTTGCCAGTTATTGAAGTATGTTTTGTATTTGACTTCTCAATTTCTTTCCTATTTAGAATAGTTTTTATGTTGTATAATTACTAATTTATTGGATTCTTGATTATGGACATTTGATTCTCTTATTATTTTTTTGTTTATATGCAGGAAAAACATTTAGATGCAGAAAGGCATGTTGCCATGAAAGTTGTCGAGACTCCTTTTCATAAAAACGTTTCCCTTGGACCTGAGGCTTCCGATCACATATCCTTTTTGCATGTTAAAACTCAGACATTGTGTTGCTAGCTTACAATACCCATCTTAAATCTTAGTTAGTAAGAATAAATGAGGTATATGTCATTATTATTATACATGTTTCCTTGGCTCCAACACACTTCAAAAAGGTCAAGTGTTAAAGCCACAAAGGAACTACAAAAGGAAGGCCAGTCAAATGATGTATATGGAAATAATTGTGTTGTTTCACCTCTAGTAGTTACAAAGAATACGCTTAAGGGTAATAAAAGCATGAAATGTACACATGGAAATTCTATGTCAAGTTTTCTCTTACAAGCATATCATTCGGTTTGGTATTTCCTAAAGGACCTAGAATATGTGATGAAATATCATTTGTCCTATCAAGCACCAAGCTGAACCAAAAAGGTTTTCCAAGGGGCACCTTCTTGAGATTGAGACATATATTGGAGACCACGTTGAATGTATTGAATCTAGTGTCTCTCATTCAGATCTTCCCACAAAATTTGATATTGATCCCTTAGCATATCATATGTCTTCAACAACAAAGGTGCAATTGCAAAACCTATCCAATAAACAATTTTATCAGAAAAATTACAAGAGTTTGAAATATTATTGACTTTTCCTTTGAATGAGCACAACAATATGGTCGCAAATCTGTTTCTAACTACTACAGGTTTATGTTGTTTCTCTTCTACTAATAGTGTACCCAATTGCAGGAAATTGGTTTTTTTTTGTGATCAATTTCAAGGAGAATTACGTGCTAAATTTGCATGTCATTTGGATTTCTTTGCTTGGGCTAAGTGTGGCAGTTATCTGCCATAAGGAATACAAGGCATTAAGGTCATAAACTAAGCCACTAGAGTATTATTATTTTAATTGTTCCTTGTGTATGTTGCTCCAAACTCAACAGAAACTAGGTCTTTGGCCTGATGTATAATAATGAATTGAGATCCCTAATTTTGCATTTAATTTTGAAGGTCTCTATGCCTTCTAAATCCTTGTTGTGTAGAAATTATATATTTGATTATAAATTCCCAGGTGGTCAAGTTTAGAAAACATTTGTGACTGCTTGTTGCCAAGTGAATTGTTTACATTTTGATATTAACATTCAACATCCTCTAGTAGTTTTGTTTCCTAAATATATTTTAGACTTGACAATATAAACTGTTCACAATGTGTTTTTAAATCCCTTTTCCACAAAAGTGGCCTCACCACGCATGTCAACCACTCCAGTTCTCTCACTTAGTGAAGCATCTAGATTTAATATTTTTTGTTCTCCATTCCGCCTTCACAAAACCATAGTGGTTAATATGTTCAGCTATTAAATATTTTGCATCTTTTTCCTCTATTACATATTTATGTCTCTCCTTTCCATTGAATATTTTGCTTCTCCCTCACTCTAGTTTCCTTCGCCCTAAGAAAACAAAAAATCCTAAGGTTTACATTTTTTCCTTAACTATAATCTTGAATTGTTTCTATGAGTAACTTCTTTTTTCCTTTTGTAAATCAACAATTTATACCAAGTGAAACATCAAAAGATGACAATTTACGAAGATCCTTATGGGTGAGACCCTTTCCCATGCAGGACTTTTGTCCCCAAAAATGAATTTTATTTCAACTTGGCTCTTTAACATCTGCATTTCTCGAACCAACTCATGGCTTCGATCAATTGATCTAATCTAATTAGATAATGCACCTGCAAACTATTCGTTTGAATATTTCTCTGTCTTTTGCAATATTTTCATCTCACCAAAAAATGAGAACCAAACATTTCAAATTGTTTATGTATACCAACAAATGCAACTCGTTTCCTCACAATACATACCCATTGTCATCGTGTCATACATGTATGACTTCATTGATATCTTTATAAAATCATAGGGTTTGCAATTCATACTTGTTATCGTGTTAAATTCAATATAGGAGTGCCATAATAATTGGCATAAGAGTACCATAATAATTCACAGTATATTTTCTATGTACAAACTCAACTCATTCCCTATACTCATTCTGAGCATGCACCTTTTATTTTGGAACCCCCCATGCCTTCTTTTTCAGTCACTGGGACAGGTTTTATGCCTAAAATATATGTTATTTCAAGCACATTCATTATATTAGGCATGAATATAACCCAAATTAGTTTGAAAATTCCACTTTGAACTTACTGGATAAGTGAAAACATGTTAATTTAACTAGATTCTTATGTGGCTTTCTTCTTTGGAAAAATGGAGACATTATGACATTGTGACTTGAGTACTATATTCTTTCACTTGAAGTGCTTTCTTGCTAAAAGAAAGCTTCCCTCTTGTTATTAGTTGTGCCTTAGGTAGGCATTCCTTGCTTTCTTTGCCTATGGGGCTGAGCCTACCAAGCCCCAAAAAGGCTCATTCCACGAGGTTCTATGAGCTAAGCCAAGGATCGATGAACTCGAATTCAAGAGACCTTTGCTAGTTGTCAATAGTTCATCATGCCTTTTTTCAGCTAAGCCATTTTGAACATAAATACATCCATTACCGATTGTCTTTCAATTTTTTCAACTAATTTCTTTTTGATTATAGACAATTCTTCCCTAAAACCCAGTTCTATTCACACTTAAAATCAGCTTGCAAACACCTTGAAATTTTCTATAAATTAGATACTTGGAAGAAAATCTTGCGCAAATTGCATTACTAATGATAATATGATTTTTCCCTTGCCAACTAAAGGAGCTCGAAAATCTAGACACTGCCAAAACAACTCTAAGCTCTCTTTACCTACCTACCCTTTAAACTAATATGCCACCTTCACTAAGCAATACATAGCTTCTCACTATCTTCATAAGCCCAAAATAAATAAACAGCTTCTCATTGTCTTGAAAGACAAAACTTCCTTTTGCACTTATGTATGGACAAACGTCCTTCCGCTTCATATAACATAGTCTGCAATTGAATATCTTTTATGATCAATGCAATAACAAGCTATATTCCTCATGTAACGTCCTCCTCCCACATCTACCCAACATTAGTAAAAAATGGCTAATTAATTACTAAAAAAAAGACTAAAATTTGCATATAAACGACTATTTTTTGGTCGGTAACCAATAGTAACTAATTTACAGTATCTTATAACGTGACCAACTTTTAGTTGTTTTTAGCTTAGTCATTATTTGGTTATCTCATTTTGTTGTCTAGTAGTATATTTGGTCATTAATTTAGTTAGTGATTTGGTCATTAATTTAGTCATTGATTTAATCATTTATTTAGTCATTAATTGTGACAATTAATGACCAAATATAAAAAAAGAAGTATATTACTATATGATCACCTGCGAAAACCAATTAATGACCAAAGAAATATGACCAAAATTTTGGTCGTGTTATAAGATACTGTAAATTAGCTACTAATAGTCATATATATGCAAATTTTGGTCATCGTTTGAAACCAATTAATGACCAAAGAAATATGACTGAATTTTGGCAGTGTTATAAGACACTATAAATTAGCTACTAATAGTCATATATATGCAAGTTTTGGTCATCGTTTCAAACCAATTAATGACAAAAGAAATATGACTAAATTTTGGTCGTGTTATAAGATACTGTAAATTAGCTACTAATAGTCGTATATATGCAAAATTTAGTCATCATTTGTAATCACAAATTTATCATTTGTAGTAGTCATTTATCTTTTTGGGTAGTTTCAAATTCATTATATAAATGACTAATTTAGTAGTTTATATTCATTTCTTTACTTTAATTAATAATCATTATAAATGACTAATTTAGTCGTATATTCATTTTATTTGTGTTCATCATTAATCAATATAAACTAATAATTTAGTAGTTTTAAATTGATTTTGTGTTCATTATTAATCAACATAAATTAATTTGTAGGATTTAAAAAATGTCATACAATGTGCATGTTCATCTAATATGAAAATACAAAGTTGCATATGTTAATTACAATACTAAATAATATCAAGTGCAACTATAAATAATTTCAACCACATAAATTATATTATATGAAATGTTAAAGTATTACAATGAGTTTCCAACTTAATATTAGTTGGACTACAATTTACACATGAAATGATGTTTCATCACTTCAAAACATTATCATTGTGTTGTCAAGGCATTACAGGTGAATTCACCAACTTAGAAGACTTGATCATCAGTCTTTATATGTGTGTCTTATGCGAGATATTAGCTCTAAGGGTATCACCAGACTAGTTCTTCTCTCTCTTTTTGCATTTGTCACTCCAAAGTTATTGCTCTCTTCTTTTTTCAATTCCTGCTTCTTACCATCAATATTGATTTTATTTTCTGAAGAAAAAAAAATAAGATACAATGCAGAGTGTAAGACATGAGAAACAATGAACAACAGAATATAAAGTAAATTAGACTATAAATAGTTTATACGACATATAACTCAACATCAACGATGTCAAAGCCATTTTTCCCCATTCAAGTAAGAAAAACAAATTTTCTTCAGTGGGGAGAGTGTGGCCACTATAATGTGGGCAGATGACCTGTATAAACATAGCAAATAAAATGTCACCATATATAGAAAAGAACACCTTAATAGCTTAGTATTCAACTTCAAGGGAAAGCTTAGGAACAATCATGTCAACTAAGTGGATGGCTCAGGTGGCTAAGAGATCTCTAATAGCAAATGAATCATATCCAAGACGTGTTAAGCATTGTCTCCCCATCCTTTTTCCAATCACATCTCCTGTAACCTGCCCACAAAAAAGTCAAGTAAAAATCAAACAAAGACATTGACATTTGTTTTTATCTTTTATATCTATAAAATTTTAATTTGATTTGTTTCATGAACATATTACTTCATTTTTAAAGCCTTCCTGACATATGAGAAAGTATCAATCAAGTATTACTAAGAAAAATCGACCTCAATGAGGTCCTCAAACAATTTCTACAATATCAATATTTTTCTTGTTGTGATATCTTGAGTAGAAAAAAGAACATATTTGCAAAAGAAAAATGCATATAGTACTTATGTTCAAACTTTGTATATGGTGTATTCTTAAGCAGATTTTTAAGAGGTTCCTCTGCCTTTACCAAAGTGAACTATAGCTTGGTTAAACTATGTATCCTTTCATTCAACATCAATTTCTGCAAGATAAATGTCACACATTATTCTTTCCCATTTCTCAACATGCTACATATGATAAATTGAAATTCACATAAAACCAAGAGAAAACCCTTTTCTAACCAAAACAAACAAACAAACAGTGTCTAATAAAACTTCATTATAATATTAGCAAATGAAAAGAGAGTGGACCATTTTTGTTTTTTGACTTTGCCTATTTTGTTATGAAAGTGCTCGAGCTTGAGGAACCAACAAATGTGAGGGAAGTTGTAAATGTGAAAAAAATTATGTTGATCTAATTTGTATACTTCTTCAAAATGATGTGAATGATGCCATTTTCGGATGTGGAAAATATCATAATAAGGAATGGCCTGTATTCTAAAAAATTACATTGCAATGAATAACATGGGCCTCCATGGGTTATAGGTCCTTAGTATGTTAATCTTGATGATGAAAGAGAGATGGAAATGATAAGTATAGGTGGTCCTGGTTTGTATGGTGGATATCTTCAAACCAAGGTCATCATCTCGATGAACCTAGGTTCTAACATGGTAAACCTAGATCTGGTCTTCACCCAATTTCATTCCATCATACTTTGTCAATACTCAAGAGGAAATAATGGTCCTTCAGTTTATAATATGGTTTCTTTTAAGGTTATAGATAAAGATTATCCAAAGAAAATGTATTTTTGGGCTCCAAGAGATATGGATAATTTAAATGATAACAATTATATATTTATTTTCCCAAGATTCAAATGTAGGGATACATTTTGTGGATTTTACTAATAGATAGAATGAGAGAAATAATCCATGAGGAGAATCTATTGGTCATTGTGATTAGGGAAATACTTAGAGATAATAAGGCTATTTCGGTTCAAATAAAAAATTATGTTGATTATTGTAGCTCCTCAGTTGCTAGTAGTTTTTAAGGTAGGAATTTTAGTTCCTCAAGGGTGGGGTCCTCCAGCATAATTGCATCTGCCTTGGTCCTATCATCCAAAAGAAAAACTTAATCAACAAAGAGTAAATATGTTTGGGGTCCTTCAGCATAATTGCATCTACCTTGTTCCTATCATCCAAAAGAACAACTTTATCAAAAAAGAGTAAATATGTCAAGTTTAGGGTAATTTCTATTTGTATAGTTGTCAAGCTTATAGTTCTTTTTTACTCTGTTATAACTCTGTTGAGACCACCTACTCTACAGTAAAAAATATCAGAGGAGCCATTAGTCATACCTACCCATGGTCTCTTGTAGGCATGATAGAATAATAGGCTGAGCCATTAATTAGAATTGCAAAGATATTGAGGAAAGATAGTTCATTATCTAGTTAACGAATTGCATATTGAACCCTATATGGATGAGTAGCCCTAAATATAACCAATTTTCTCTATCATATGACTTGGAAAGACAAACTCACCAACATTGCTTGTAATTTTTTGGTTTGATTTTATAAATTACTTCTTGGGCTACTCCTATTCTATAATGGATTTGTTTCCTAGAAGGATGCAAAGTTGTTCTAATGACATGGAATCAACTTAGTAGATTTTGACCCTACATGTAATAATTTTTGCAATGATTTTGTAGATGAAATTACATAGTGATATGGGTTTGAAATCATCTCATTCTTGTCTAACTTTTGGGATTAAAGCTTGAAATGTTGAATTGAAAGCTCCCAAATCCTGCTTGTGTATTTTAATTTGTCAACAATTCTTGGTTTCTTTTAAGGAAGTCATAGAACCACTAGAAGAATTATATTGTCCTGTGAAGTGACTGAGGGTTCTTATACTTTTGGAAACAATGAAAAATTGTTTGTAATTCTTCCTTTCATATTTGATCCATCTATGCCTCATTACACACCTCCCCTACAAAACTGAGGAAACATGAAATCATATTTAACTATCTCTCTTAAATTTATTCTATCATCCTCTTTATAAATTACCTCAAAATTGTCTGTTGATGAGAAAATTTCTCATCAAGATAAGACACCTTCTCATGAGGAAAAGTTCGTTGATAATCAACATCTTGAGGCAATTGTTCATTACAATTATAAGATGTTGAAGAGATAAAATATCTGCTATTCAGTAAAGGATATGCATGAATGTTAGTGATTTGGTACAAGGAAAGACATGGCCAGCGAGGGAATTGTGGAGATTCCCTACAACTCTTTTCCAAAATGTGACACATGAGGATGTATTCTTATTAAAAAACTATATTTGAGAACATGCACCATTTTGAAGGAAAGACTATTTTGGATGTAGGCGCGGGAAGTTTGATGCAGGCACCTGCACTTAACACAATAACCCACCTGCTTACCTATGACTATGATCTATGTGCTTCCCTGCTTGTCAACTGCAGTTGCTCCAATTCTCGGTTGGATTGTGCCTGAAGGCCTGTCACTACAGCTTCAACTAGGCTACTCGACCACGTGTGGTGCCTACTAAACCTGCATTGACACAGGTCTAGCTAGCTCTGATAGCAGTCCTCCATCCACAAACTATGCTAACAACTTCCCTTCCATTGGTCATTTTTGTGTCTTTTCCCTCGTGACTTCTCAATAGTTGAGTAGTCTAGCTTGTGTTTCTTCCTTCTTAGTGAGTTGCCACTTTATCCCTCTTGTGGTTTTGTTTTTTTCGAGTGCAAACTTGAATGTAGGCCACAGTTCTTCCACTAATGACCGTTAAATATACCTACCCACTATCCTGGAAAAATACACTCAAAACTATGTTCTTCTTTGAGGTGATACTAGTAGATCCTTTTCTACCAACTGAAATGTCGGCCACCCCTTCTTCACACAGTTTTCTTTTCCTATTGGCAGAAGGTTTTGACCCTTATTTCAACCAATCTGGTTTTTCCATGACTGACACAGACTTGTCACTTATGGATCATTTATTCAACCCCTATACAACATACAAACTGATCTATATGACCCTTTTTCAATCCTTAAAAAAAATTAACAATTGCTTCAGCGCACTATACAAATGATTTACTTTGGTCCTAAAAAAATTGCTTTTGCATGATCACAATCAAACAAGTTTGGAATGAACAAGTTGGGAATGTCATATATATATATATATATATATATATAAATTTATAAATAAGTTAACAACACATTATCTTGCAATAAAAAAGGGAATAAGACCCATAGATGACAAAAGTAGGTTCCTATCAATCAGTGCAAAGCTTAAACAATGCCCGACACAGGGCATGGTTGTTCAAGCATATAAAATAGGATAGGTTACAAAGCTAATAGGTTGTGTAACAATAATATTTTAGAGCCTTTTGTTTACTTTAAGTATATCATACCTTCTAGTTTGGTACTATTAGAAATATATTTGAGAAAAAACTTAAAACTGTGAAGGTTTCCAGCTAGTTAAGTTTTTCTACATATGCCTCACATCATTAACCATGGCATCCACTATAAAATAAAAATTTCCTAAAAAATAAGGAAAGCCTCCAATGATGAATGAGCCAAATCATCATATCTTGAAATGGGTAGAGCCCAACATGCATAGTGCAGTAAAATACGTGCATATAAATGTGTGTTAGTAGCATTCTAAATAAAATCGACCCAAGAATAACCAACCACTTTGATTAGGGAAAAGTATAGATTTAAAGATAAAAGGGGTTAAGAGATCCCTTGCATACACCTAAGAAGGTGTGCATGAAATAAGGGTTTGAAACTCTAAAATGAAGATGATCTAAAAACCCTAGTCCTGCAACCCTTGGGGAAATGCCATTGGCCATTAGTCTAACAGATCGACTAATCAACCCAAAAAATTCCATCGCTAAGCAATTCCCTTGATCAAAATAGTAAAAATTGAGCCTTACTTGGAAGCTCTAAAAGGAAGAAACCATAGAAAACATGATTTTGAACCACTTCTAGATCAGCATTGCAGTGTGCCATTGAAGATGGGAGAAACTTGAGGAAAAACTTTAGAAAACCCTCGAAGAAATGAGATAACCCAAAGAGGCAAGTTCACACCTACTCTGATACCATGTTGAGATTACAAGAGATAAACAAGGATTGAATTTAAACAACCAAAAAAACATAAACACAAAGAGGAGAGAAGATGAACCCATGAACATGAGAAACATGAGATGTAGGTGCCCATAAGCTAAAGAATCACATAAGACAACACTTAGCTCATGAAAAAATAATTTTTGATGAAAATAATGATGACAAAGCTAGTACTAAGGACATCACCAAAGCCTAAGAAGATTTTGGAATGTTAATAGTGAGGACATCTTGACAAATTGAGGATAGATGTAGAGATGGCTAGTGGGGTAGTAGCTCCAAGGAAGTTGACTACGTTGGCCTTAGCCTAAATAGTATATATTGAAAAAAATACAATAAAATGTTGTGGTATCACATGTGTAGACTTATAGCCTTGATTACATGTAAGGTTGGCATGAGGCCACAAGTTAATATTACACCATCATTTCAATATTTTATAGGTATTACAAGTCTCATGGCATTCACAGAGAAAGAAATGTTGCAAAGGAAGGATAGCTGTAGAGATGGTGAGGAGAATGATAAAAGGAAAAATCTATCAAATAATTTTTAAGTTGAAGCAATTAGTACACCAACATATTTTGTTGATAGAATTACAATGAAAATTGCAAGGAATGTTACACCTAAAGAAGCATGAAGTGATGAGAAACCAGGGGAGAGTCATCCCAAAGTGTTTCTTTGCAATGTTTGTGTACTTGTTTCTCAAAAAAATGCATAAGCACGAGGATAAAGGTTAGAATTATTTTTGATAGGGTACAATGGAGAGTCTATGGGATATCAGATTTTTTATTTGGAAAAAGATACACTTAGCAAAGATGTTATATTTGAGGACGAATATATCCAAGGTAGTTCAAATGAAATTGAAGTGCCATGGCCTATTGAAGACAGAGGTAAAAAGGTAGCAGAAAAAAGCATTCCAAGTCAGGAACAAAGGAGCAATCAAGAATCTAGTGATAATTAAGTCAATGATGTCAAAGCTAGTAGTAAGACTTCACCAAAGCCCAAGAATATTCTGGAATGTTAATAGTGAGGACATCATCAAAGCCCAAGAAGATTCTGGAACGCTAGCAATGAGAACATCATCAATGCCCAAGAAGATTCTGAAACAACATTTGTGAACATTAGATGGCTCAAAGCTACAGGAACTACCTGAAAGCAGTAAAGGAAGCAAGAAATCCAGAAGATTGCAGCATTCAGCTTTACAACAGTTATATATGGCTTTGATCACAAATTCACCACAATTCCGGTAGAATGTGATTCAATACACATGGAAAGAAGAATAGGATAAAGTAACAGAGGTGGAATGTGATTCCATATAGAGAAATGAAACAATGGAACTTGAGGATTTGCCTAAAGGAAAAAGTGAAAATGGTTAAATGGGTCTTTGGGGAAAAGTGCAAAGCAAATGGCTGAATTGACAAGCACAAAGGAAGACAAAAATAGTAGCATTTATGTTTCCCGCTATTGAGTTGATAGTCAAGTCACCAGTCCTCCCAGATCATAAAAGACCGCCTATTCTTGTTCTTGGCATTTGTCCTACTAGAGAACTTGCAAGTCAAGATGTTGCAATGTACTCCTCTTCTCCTACTATGTAATGAATCAATGAGACATCACATAATCTAATGAATTAATGAATCCACTAGAAATGTTGCCACAAAATTTGTTTCTGTAAACTAAACATTTGGAAATGAGGAGGAAAGTATGTATATGCATCATAAGAGGAAGAAAATAATGATAAAAACTTTAAACATGTTAGAGGGAATGCCACTGAAGCATTTGTTTTTGGAAAAAAGTATGCTGGATCACAATCATCCTTAAAAAACAAAAAATTACAGGTATATGCACTATTTTGACAGGGTTTGAAACTGAAGACATCAATTACAACACTTCTGGAATCCTATATTTCCAACTATACCTATTTACTAGGTCGCATATAGATATTAAGAGCCTTAATATCATCATTATGTTGCATTTCAAAGAACTACAAGTAAAGAGTTGTAGTCATCAGTAGCTACAGATCAAGGATACAGTTGTCTAAGGAATAAATTCAACCTTGATGAAGAGTTCATAAACAACAAGGAGTAAAAGTCAAGGATTTCATGATGAAAAATCAAGAACTGCATAGAAATGGCTAAATGTGGGTAAGGATTTCATGATTATGTATTGAGCCTTTCTGAGAAAAAAACTTTCAAACCAATGTTGTCAAACCCCCAATACTAAACAAGCCAGTAGTGTGTCATCTGCTAGGTGGGGACTAATTCCAAAATTCTATAACTGCATAATTGTAAAAACTAGAAATGTTTTTCAGATGTAGGACTCAGAATATCCACAGTAGTCATTTTTAGTCTACATTTCGAGTCTAGATATAGACTCATCATTAGGAAAACCTAATGATGAGTCTAGATCTAGACTCAAAACGTAGACTAAAAATGACTACTGTGGATATTCCGAGTCCTACATCTGAGAAACTACACCACTGAAACCTCCAATCTAGCATAGATATGTTTTTTAATGTTGTTGAAGAGGATATAGCTCAGAGTCGGAGAGGAAAATATATAACAATTACCATATTACTTCTGCATTGGTGTGCTTCTCTACTTATAGTCATCGGGCTACCCAATTTTCCTTTGACACCATATATAACTTGTGAATATTTAACAAAAGAGAATTAAATATACTTGGGTCAATTCATTTCCCACTGATCAACATACACATACTTATCCACTTTCCCAAAGTATATGTTTGTTCTAAGTGGTATTGTGCATGGTTATTACTTTGGCATAATTCAAAGTTAAGTTCATTATTGACATTTGATAGGCCTGTGTAGTTATTCTGCATTCAATATCAAACATGGGAGGTATATCAAACCTACTTTTGGATATCAAACCGGGCAATTATAAAGCTTGAGTTTTGCATATGTCAGAGTTCAAATATTAATATGTTTAGCATTTGGGTTCTCAATAAATGCACCAGGCATTGGAAATATCAACGTGAATGTGTCCATATTCAATGTATACAATGCACCATCACACACACTTTGAATGAATTAACCCATCTCCATGTGGATTCCACAATGCAGCTTGATTCAAGGTCTAGTCAAGAGAAAATATTATAAAATAGATAATAAATAAGAAATATAGGAGAACCATCCCAATCAAAAAAATATATTTCTAGGTTTGGTCAAGGGGGAATATTAACCTAGCACACACTAGGGTCAATCAGTACTGAACCCAGCTATTATGAAGCTAGAGATTGCATATGTCTCAGTTCCAATATCCGATATGATGACAATTTGAGTAAACTCAAGAAATGCACCAGCAGTTGGCAACTTCAATGTCCATATCATGAAAAGGGTTAGACAGACCTATGCCAGTATTCCTACTCAATGTGCCCAATGTACAGTCTAGATTTAATGCACTATCAGCCCCATCATTGCCTTGGTTGTAAAATTCCTTGCAATAGCTTTATGGGTTTATGTGAAATTTTCATTCATATTTGTGTCAAACAATTTGTCTGGGTACTGCTATAGGCGCTTTACTAACAATTTTAATTCAGAAGATACTCATATTAATTTACATGCACAGAAAATAAACCACCCAAAGTTCAATCTGACATATTCCAAGCATAAGATTCACACAGGATTGCCAAATATAACTCTAAAATAGGAGTAACTAGTATTCATATTAATTCCCAGAATGACATCCACTATAGCTAGAAGACTACCAATATTTTATGCTATCAATAAACACATGTAAATAAGGGACACTAAGTATAGAAACTTGGGACTGGTGCGTTCCTTTTACTGGTTTCCAGATGACTGTCTCAATGCAATGAAGAGTCCAGAAGTTCATTTTATGCCCAGATGTTTGCATTCACCCATACCAGAGATAAGGAACTCGTGTTTCCCTTAGTGAGCATCATTCAATACATGAGTTAGTGATGTCAGGACCTCTGGATAGTGTAAACTCAGACTCTTTTAGATTATACGCAACCTTTAGAGAGTAATTTTCTTGGTCGTTGCAAGGGTGCAAAACAACCGTTATAAGGTTCGGAAAATCATTATGATTTCTCAGCCCTTCTCAGCATATTCGTCTAGCAGATGGAATGTGGAATATCGGCCCTCAAGCTCAAATAGATGCGACCCAACAAATCCAACCAGAACTGAGAACTTGTAAATGTATGTCTCAGCTAGTAAAAGAATGTAGCTCGACCAAAAAAATAAATGGGGACTCGTGTAGTGAAAGATTAAAGTTTCGTTTCTATCCCTTAGAAACTCATACGATGCCACCCAAAAATTTGAGGTGTTGTAGATTGGTAGTCGTGTCTATTTCTTCTTCACACTAAACCAAAAAGGAGCAGATCCGGCTCCATTTCCCTTGGCATTTGAAATGGTGATGGATGTAAATAGAATCCCTTCTCCGCAATGACCCTCTCCTCCTGTGAAATCAAAGATTCATTGCATGACATCGAATTGGAGGGGCAATCAAAGGGGTCGGAGCCGAGAGGCGTCACTAGGCTGAGAACGAGTGATGGGATATGGAGCATGCTGGGCAACAGGATTTCGGGTGGCGGCACTACCCTAGTAGATATCCTTCCATTCGGATTGAGGCGAAGAGGATTGATCCCGAGACCTATCTGTAGATTTCTCAAATTCTGATGCCTTTTGTGTAGCTTGAAGGCGGGTTTTCGAGGACCCGCTTTGATTCCGGGAAGTGAAAGATTAAAATTTCGTTTCTATCCCTTAGAAACTCATAGGATCTTTCCCGCCACTCAAAATCAAAAATTCGAGGTGCTGAATATTGGTAGATGTTAAGTTATTGGTTCAATTATTATTATTTTATTCGGGTGTTATTCTTGGACATAATCATGATTTCCCTCTTTTTATTCAGGTGTTATTCCTGGACATAATCATGATCTCTATTTGGGTGTTATTCTTGGACATGACCATGATGTAGCCTCACCACTTCCTAACTAAAAAAAAAACCCCGAGGAAGAACTAGATAAACCCAACCAAAAGAATTAAGTTCTAGGTCATGTCAAATGGAATACTAAACTAGTACAAACTCATCTAACCCCAACTATTCCAATCAATACTAAGACCAACTATTTTGAATATTGGGATTGCATATGACTAAGTTCCGATATTTGATATCTTAATGATTTGGTTAAAGTTGAGAAATGCACCATAGATTTGTAGAAATTTGCTGAATAATGATTAATTATCCACCGAGACTATCCTGATCACATACAATTCGAATTTATATGCAACACATAATCTCTTCCACTCAGATCATCAAACATGCGGAAATAAAATCAAGCGATAACACATCAAATCATCATACACACTAACACAGTATGTATGGGGAAAGCTTATAGCTGAAAACCCCGCAGCTATTGTGTATATTATAATGGAGAAATCATGTAACAAACTCAGTACAATACTCCTCACAAGTACTCAGTACTTTCTCATAAAATTACACACAAACTAGCTTGGTTTTGAACAGGTTACTGGTTCAAAACTCACCACTAATTGCCTTGCCTCTATTGCGCAATCATGGCCTGTCTAAATAGAGATCCAAGGTTCGAATCTCCTTGGCTTGACAGCGCAATCATCATGGGCAATTCCTCCAAGTGTGGTACAAATCTCATGCACAACTGATGTCGCCACTGATAGCTAACTCCACCCTTTCATCTACCTCTTTCACTGGTCTCCACTGAACTGATCATGCACCGTAGTGAACTGATGTGTTCTTGAGTTGAATAATGAGTTACTAATTAATGAATTAAATAATATTTAATTCACTCCACTCATAACTAGTTGATTAGCTAGTTAAACTAATCTCAACCAGTTCAACTAAATTAAATCGAACACAACTCCACTAGCTGTCTCATTAACTCCACCAAACTTCTGCCACTGAAGTCCTAACTGAAGTCAACCATGCATGTACTCACCAAACCCTTAGGAATAGCGTAATTCCTCTGTCAGATGCATGAGCCACTTCCAAGGCTCGAACTGAAGTGCTCCAAGAGAGTAAACTGAAGTTTATAGTCCAAATCTTATTAAGGGTAAATAATATTTGACTTCCCTATTTTAAGGAGAGGCAGTCTAAAAATAGACTTCGACCTATAGGTCCAAAAAATAGAGTCCCATCTATTTTTACCAACATGACCAATACTCCAAGAATAACATACTGCAATCCCCGGACCATGATCCATATGTCTAAAAATAGACATAGTCTAAAAATAGACTTTGCGCCAGAATTTGCCTGCGGGCCCACTTAGTGAAGGCGACTTCATTTCACTAAGCTCCATCATCTTGCTGCATTCTCAACAAGATTGGCAACCTCAAGTTGACTACTATAACAACATTTAGACCATGCAATTATTTAATTTGATGATTTTAGTCTTTTGGAAACTTCATGTAGTATTTTTGGCTCAACGGTGCCCATGCAATAAATTCTTGTTTAGCAAGATCCATATTACTAAAAATTAGATTTGGTGCTTGTACGTACTTGTATTTTCTACGAGGCTTGGATATAGCCAATATGTATGTCTTTCTAGGGGAAACAAGAGATAGAGACTATGAAGAGTTGATTGGAGGAATTTATAAAACATTGATATTGAAAGGGATTGTCATTAATGGAAGTGAAAATATTTTGAGGAGTCCTACAAGTTATGAAAGTGAAGATGTTTTTCCTTAAGAAAGTCCAAATATAGTGTCAGTTATTGTAAGAGATGATAAATAAGAATTCAACAACCAATAAATAATTGCATCTCTGCACTGGTTTGAGGGATAACTTTGCATCCTATCATATGTAGTTACTTCTCATTGTCATAAGTGATGATCAAGAAAAATTCAATAGCCAACAAATAATTGAATTTGGATGCAGAGTTACTGTATTGTATGTAGTTACCTCTCACTATCATCGCTTTTTGACATTTGTACACATGTGCATGAAGAAAACTCAAACCAATGATATATACTTCAAAGGAATTGTGAAAGAAGTCTAATATTGATGAGCAAATTAGAACTTATGTGGATAATAAAAAAGCCTAATTTTGATCTAATGTAATAATTCCATCTGTAATATAAATGACTTCACTTAAATTCCCTTGATAAAGTTTCACATTTCATTGTCAATCAAGCAAATCTAAAAGTGAGGGACAGAGGTTTCATCAATTACCCTTACTCACAACATAACTCAAAACTTAGCATCCATAATTTTACCACATAATTGCATAAACTCAAGGGTACTAGTGTGCCCAAGTAGTCATAATAGAGGTGGGGACATGATACAATTTTGAAATGGTAGATCATAGCTGACAAATTAAGTAAAAAATTTCAATGGGACCATGTTTATCTAGTGAATATGGTGGCATGTCATTAGGCCAACCATCAAGATTCACTTCTTCACAGGCATAAATAAGAAGTTTGGGTGAGGTAAAGTTTATGGGTTAACCAAAAAAAATGTGTGATTCATCCTTCCAAGCCATTTCTCCCACAAGTGATGGCACCTCACATCTTAGGAAGAGTTGAAATGAAATCTTAAAAAATTATTGATACACACCCACAAAAGGAAGAACATAACATTTATTGCAACATTCACTTGTCATTTACCCTAAAAGAAACATGGAGATAATGATAATAAGTGTCACTGATCTGTCCCTCTTGCATGCACAACTTCTCTACTCAATCAACCGCCAATCTAGGAGGCCTTACTAATAGAAACAAGAAGATGTAGAAATAAATGAAAAATAGAACGATAAATAGAAGAATGAGAATGAGCATACCTATGGAGTTGGGGTTCACATCTCCATTATCATTGGGATGGACTTGGGTTTTGGGCTTGTTGTCACGATCCATTCATGAACACCTGCCACCACTTTTCACAAAACCTCCTTTTCTATCTCTTTTCTCCTGATTTCTTTTATTACCAGGGACAACCACAAATGTAGATAGATATCTATAGCAAGAATAGGCATTGAGAACATCAGAAAATTCCTCCCTCGCTCATGTTTTCCACTTTTTTTCATTTGAATGCCTAGTAAATAGAAATCTCGAACATGTCAAACACCTGCCACAACATTTCATAGAACCTCCTTTTTTATATATTTTCTCACTACTCCTTCTATTGCCAGGGATGACCCCAAATGTAGATAGATATATGTAGTAGCCATAGGTGCCAAGGAAATTAAAAAAATCCTCCCTCGCTCATGTTTTTCACTTTATTTTCATTTGAATGCCTAGTAAATAGAAATCCTGAACACTACAACGTGTCAACGTGGGAACTTGTTATTTTGGTCTTATGTGGTTTTTAGTATGTGCGAGTTGTTGGTTTGATAGAGGTGCACAAAGCTGGTATTGAAGGAGTTATTGCTGGGGGTGGCAGTGCGTCTATGTGGAATTCTCCATTTCTGGTGCTTGGTCTGGAAATTGGTGCGCCTGGTGGTTTGGTGGGTGGTTCTTGGTGTCTAGTGGCGACAGGAGAGTCGCCCTTTTGGAATACATAGAGTTTATATCCTAGTGTGCATTGTGTGAAGTTTCTTGGGAAGCGTCAGCCTGGGGCGTGTTCCTCCCACCTTCTCCTTCTCCAGTTGTTCGGGTTCTTGCTGAGTTTCCCAACTAGTGGCAATATGGTAGCTGGGACATAGCGTGTGGTTTCCTGAGGAAATTTAAGGGTGAAGAGAGATCTAGTTTTTGGGTGTGGTGGTAGGGGAAAGTTCCAGTAGACTAGAATCTAATAACGGTTGGAGTTGGCCCTCCTGGTTTTATCACAATGTGACCATCCTCGCGGTGCAGGAAATCCTCACCCCCAGCCAAGCAAGGATTTATTGGCTCGGATGATATGGAAATAGTGGTGGTAGGAGCGCACCGAGGTGGTAAGACCATCAGTCACTCCTAGCTTGCTGGTGTGGGAACACGAGGTGGTCGTGGTGGAGGAAAATAGGCCTCCCATGGTGGTGGAAGTGTAAGGTCACAAAAAACGCAGCATCGGGGTGGTGGACAGAAAGGAGGAACAACTAACTAGGGAACTTGTAGGCGTGTAGCTCCCGGCCTGCTGTAAATTCAACATTGTTTTCTAGAAAATTGTTGGGACCTAATTCAACCTCTGATGGATCGGGTGGACGCAGCGGAATGGGTTCATAGGGAGGAGCATGTTGAGTTAATGACCACTTTGGATAGAATGCACTACTTCCAGTGCTAGGTTAGGAAGCGAGTATTGGTGGTGGTCTAGTGAGGCCAAAACCACCTTGTAGACAAAGTGCAAAAGTTGGACACTTGGCTCGCACACTTTGAAGGGCGCGTCCATTGAAACTTATGTCCACCGCCCCCTCTAGGAACAACCCTGGAAAGCCTAGTTGCATTACGTCGGATGAGTACTATGCTCTCATGTGTTTTTTATGTATTACATGTATTTTGGTGTATTTGACCCTCTCATTTATGGATATTGTCCTTAGCCTCATTTTTGTATTTTTGTCACTTGTTGCAAACATTGGTCAACAAACCTAGTCAGGGTGAGACCACCTATTTTTTACTTTGTTGATTGTACATATTTTTCACCATATGAATAAATATTGACTTACAAAATGAAATGTTATGTTTATCTATTCATTAAATGTAAATATGAAGATTTGACCTTAGATTTAAAACAAGAGTCACACTTTTAACATAAATCAATGAAGTTTAAAGATTAAACTTTATGGCCAAAGAAATATAAATATACATATTAATTTGACTATCTAAATATTACCTTTACTAAAACTATAATGAAGGCATTAGTGTAAAGTAGATAGATGATACATGCAATTATGTTAATTGTAGATGAATCCATCTGCAGTGTTAAACTTTAGAGACAAAAGAGTATTTGGAATTTTAACACTGTAGATGGACTCAAAGACCCCTTTGTCTCTAAATCTTAACACTGCAGATGGATTCAGAGACTCGTTTAGTGAAAGGTAACACTCCAGTATCAAAATTGCAAATTTTCATTTATGGAGTGACATGATTAAAAATTACTAAAATAAATGACTAATTCATATAATTTTTGTACTTGTTATTTGGTCATATTTTTATTATTGGAATATAATAGTCATTTGCATTAATCATTATTAATTTTGTCACTTATTATCTAGTCATATATTTTAATCGTAGATTAAATTAGTTATTTAAGTTAGTCACTTTTAGTTTAGTCATTTATTATCTAGTCGTATATTTTATCCCTAGACTAAATTAGTCATTTAAGTTAGTCGCTTTTAGTTTATTCACTTATTATCTAGTCGTATATTTTATCCCTATACTAGATTAGTCATTTAAGTTAGTCATTTTTAGTTCGATCACTTAAAATTTCTCAAATTTAGTAGTATTTCACTTGAAATAATTGCAGTGTCTAACTTTTTTAGTCACCTAGTCATTAATTTCATCATTTTCTACTAGTGCAAGTAATCAACCAACTAGGGTAAACATGCGACGAGAGACTACTAATATGATATTCAACCTCCTAAATGTCCATAAGGAAGTGGAACTGACAGAAAAAAAACAAATACTCCTTACACAATATCAACAACATCCCTGGGAGGTAACCCAATCTTTCAAACCCTTGACCCCTGAGCGAGACTAAATTTTTACCCTTCTGGACCATATTCGTAGGCATGCCAAGGCAAGGTAGTAATGGTTGGGAGCCTATAGCCTCAGGCACAACACAACAAGCATGCGTCAAGGGCCCCAATTGGTCAGTTTTGTGCCTACAACTCCAGGATTTGTGCCACCTTTTCAGCCCCATAACCTAAGTCACTGCCCAAAACTTCATGAAACTTTAGGAGATGATAAATAACATTAAAACAAAGGTACAGAAGCAATCACATCATCAATAGCTCATTTAGACACCTCCTAGCGATGACAGGAATTTCGTCAAACCTATCACAAACATTGCATCTACAGGTGTAAACAAAAGATTTGAAATAGTGGTCTCATACTTATTTGAGAATCACTAAGAAGCATTTCTCCCTTACATCATAAGCTGCAATACAATCTATTTTACCATAGATACATTGTGCATTCCTTTACAAGTAAAAACATGGATAGAGCCATACATCATCACTAATAAAATACATGCTTATAACCAACATAATAAAAACAGAAATACCATGGATACAACAAAAATAGAATCCACATAATAACCAGTGAAATTATACATCAAATACCAAAGGAATGAGCTTCTCATTAATGAGTGTAAAAAAACCAGAGATGGGACTTCCATGTTCCACCCAAACATAGATTGGCTGAGCCAAATCTCTCTTTAGCCAATCACCCCCATGCCATATTCCAAGCATGAATGTGGGACTCAAACCAAAAGAACCAACCATGGAATCTTGAGGCTAAACCACCTCACCCTCATCAATCATAAACCAGGCTTTACCTTGATCTACACCTGATCAATAGGCCAACACAAGCCTGGATATAATTGGATTCTCTCTGCCTAAACCGTGAGGAATTTTACTATCTCCTAGTCTCTCAGGCTTTATCGCAACCCACAGTTTGAATCAGTGGTCACTAGGCCCTAAACCGAGACATAGTCTCTGGGATTTACCATATATCCCAAACCTGAGATTCCTAGGGCTGAAATGGAGAATAAACCACCTCTCAAGCTTTACCACAATCAAACCCGGATTACTAGGCCCTAAACCGAGGAAACACTTGAACTGGTTCCATAATCATTCGAAGACCCACCTCCCTCAACTTCGAATCCATCTGGTAATCCAGCTAAACCAAACATGAGAACTCCAAAACACCATGGCTATCCAGAAATGATAAGGCTAGGTTGAATACACTGTCACACCTAGAAAAACCCATGCCAAGAGAACAAAGAACCACATGAAATACCGTGCATGCGAAATATAGAAAGAAAATCATACAAGAAAATCAATACCTGCAAAGAATCCTATTGTAGTTGCTTGATTCCTACTCCTTATTACTTTCTTCCTCCTTCTTCCTACTTTCTTAACTTTCTTGCTCCAATTCCAAAGTTCTCCAAAAATTCTAAGTTTCCAAGAGTGAGTGAGAGAGAGAGAGAATAATGAGAGAGCTCCAAAAAATGTACTGACAAAAGATACCAATTGATCCTCATAAGCCTTTTTATAGAAGAGACCTCTATTTTCTTCATTTTCCATTATTTTCCTTCATTTTCCTCCTCACATGGAACATGTGACCTTTCATCTTCCTTTTCTCCTAATTTCCATTATTTTCATAAATAAATGTGCCAAAAATGCCATTTTTCCTTTCCAAAGCCTTTGCCTTTGCCAATTTCCTTAACCATAATTAACCAAATGAACACCCCCTAGGATGTTTTGCCGAACATTCAGCTTGGAATTAGTGTCCCATCAAGCGTGGTTATTATTTTTAACTTTATTACATGGAATTTTCACGAGAGTTGTTACACCTTAGATTTTTGTTGTGGATATACTTTAAATTTCAGCATTAGTTACATCAATTATTGAGTGGGAGGGAATCCATTAACATGACTGAACTTACTGAACTAGAGGGGTTGATTGTTGCAACACTTGTTCTCGTAACTCTTTTTATTATGGACATCCTAAAAGCAAAAGCACAGAGGAAAATGAAATCAAGAAGCAACCACTAACAATAGGATCTTGAGCGGATTTATTGGAATGAAATAAAGGACACAAAAGAATAGAATTTAGAAAATCTCTTCACCCATGCCAATCCTTAGAAAAATTCTACACAGTCATCAAATTTTACCTTAACAGAAGTAAATTATTAATGATGCATTTCACATGGGGCCAGAACTGCCAGAAAGTCATGCTGAATTAGCTAAAGAATATGTTGGTTGGAGATGTTATTATTGTTGGATTTGGTATGGTGCAATTTTTTTCATTACTATAATGAATATTGCCTTGAAGGTTATTAAAAAATATAGTGGATGTCCAACTGTTAAGCATCCCATGTTGTCAACTGCAACTTCTGATTGATCATATGCCATAAAAGACTTAACAATTGGAATGTTGAAAAAATCCTAGAGGTCATTGTTGCATATTACATTCTTTCATAGCCCATGGATGAGATTTTTTACTACGACACAACCGAGAAGTTGGAGCCTATTGGAATCAACCCCTGAATCTGATAGGCGATGTCCCTGATTGAAATTGGTACCTCACCATAACTCAAATTTTCCCAAAGAGTTAATTGTGTGGATGGAAGTTGGTGAAGGTAGGTGTAACTCTAAAAAAACATATAAGCTAGTCATTTATGATTGGCAACCAATGGAACTTGCAATCTAACTGCAAGATTTTGTTCGTGCTTTTCTTTTGATGTCAGATAGATCATCCCGGTGCAATGATCGTCGACATTCCAAAATTTTGTCAGTTTGCATCCCGGGTCCTATCTATGCCTATTCCCTGACATCTCCATATGTCGACTTCTAAAATAGAATGACCCCGCCTCTGAAGGATATACCAGTTAGTGCATGTCTTAGGGTATTTTAAGCTTTTTGAAAAATCATATGCAGTTGTACTCTACGTTTCTTTGAAGAAAAAGGAATCTAAAACTGGATCAAGAAGTGTACGTGTAACTTTGAAGGAATAATCATTTATGATTGGTAGCCAATGGAACTCAAAATATAACTGCATGATATTATTCATGATTTTCTTATGATGTCAGATAGATCATCCCTGCAATGATCATCGACATTCCAAAATTTTGTTGGTTTGCATCCCGGGTCATATTTATGGCTATGCCCTGACATCTCCATCTGCTAACTTCTAAGATAGAATGACCCTGCATCTGACAACTCTACCATTTGATGCATGTCTCTGGGTCTTCTCATCTTTTTGAAATTTTTTTTTATAGTTGCACTCTACATTAGTTTGCAGAAAACATATCTAAAACTAGATCAGGGAGCATGGCGACTTCCGAATGTACTGTTAATGTGTCTTTTAATCACTCATAAATGAACAAAAAGATGTCAAAACTTGCAATATTTCAAATAATTTTATTGGTAAATCTAATATGAATTTTTAACCTGTTAACTAATTTGGCCTTGCATTAATTAATCATATAACTTTATTGGGTTGTTTTGTATTAGTGTGGCTCAACATGGAAATCGGTTCATACAACAGAAGTTGGAAACAATTAGCCATGTTACCTTTTGAAGCCATTGTTTCACTCTATTCGTTTCCCCATGATTTCCAGCTGGTGATCCTCTTGATCTAATAAGAGTCAATCCAAGTTTCAATGCACTAGATGTTGGTACTCCATGTCAAGAGGTGAGCCACTACTAAATGTTTTCATTGGGTGATCAATTCCACTATCGAAGTCCAATCAATGCATTGTACATAGATACATAAGCTTGTTTCTCTAGCAATAATCGAACACTGTAGGTTTACACCTCGCACCTAAGTTACTACCATTCTGAACCTAAATCTTAGTTCTCCTGAACCTAAATTTATGCTCTCCTGAACATCTATGCGCTCCTGAAAACTCCTAAAAGCTCCTACTTCAACCTAGTAATCAGAACCCTCTAGTTACTGAAGGTGTTTACAGGTCCCGTTAGTAAATGATAAGAATGACATGGGTTTGTCTTTATTCATAGCTATCACCAAAGCATGAGAGGACATTGGCCCTGGATAACTAACGCTACTAATTGGAGGTCGAGAGTATTTATTAGTTGAATTTTTATGTTCTTTTAGGTAAACGGGCATTCGTATTTTGGCTTTGGACCCTACTCTAATAATATGCATGTGTATTGCATCCCTCGCAGGGCTTTGAATCTGTTTGAGGGGAAGCGGACACGTACAAGAATAAGGATCAGGGCAGGGTTGTATTAGCCATGGCTATGGGTCTGCAAAAAAATGGATGAACAAATGGGTTCTACATCATTACCATTCTCATAATAAGTTTATGGGGGCAGGTCATGGCTGGGAGGTAATCTACATTTGGGTCATTTTACTTATGTTTTTGAACTAGGAGTATGCATTTTCAGTTCATGGAAGTCGTTGTTTCCTACATCATGGCCTTTTTATTAGTTTGTATTTATAGCTCATGGTTTGTGTGTTGCAGAGCCCAGATGGAGATATTATTGACTGTGTGTACATTTCTCACCCGCCTGCATTTGAACACCCAACTATTCAAAATCATACCATTCAGGTTTGCGTTTTGGGACAAATACGGTCTCGGTGGCCTGAGAATGATTAGACCAAGGAATTATCCTCTTCTTTTAGTTTTAGCTAAAATGTCAAAACTGGTTATATCTTCCGTTTTGTAATCTTGTTGTTGCAGCATGTGATAACGTTTGTTCAAGGAGACAAGTATTATGTAGCTAAATCAACCATAAATGTCTGGGATCCTAAAATTCAAATTTCAAATGAATTCAACTTGTCTCAGTTGTCGATTATAGCAGATTCATTTGATCAAGCTACTACATGCTACAACTTGTTCTTCTGAACATTCATACAAATCAACAATGAGATTGCAATGGACGCCACCATATATCTTGTGTCAAACTACGGGGGATCCCAATACGATATGGGTATGAAAATAAAAATAGTTGGGAATCTTATTTATCGTCATGAACTTCTTCATTGATCATATTCTTGACAGTTTATTGACATACAAATTATGTTTTCAACTAGAAGGATCCAAAAGAAGGGAACTGTTGGATCCAATTTGGAAATCACAATGTCTTAGGATACTGGCCAACACCTCTATTTTCCTACTTAGCAGACAATGCCAACATGGTTGAATGGGTTGGTGGAGTTGTTAACTCTCATCCAGACGCAGAACACACCTCCACTCAGATGGACAGTGGTCATTTCCCAAATGAAAGATTCAGAAAAGATAGTTACTTGAAGAATATCCAGGAAGTTGATGGGTCGAATAATTTCATCTCTGCTTGCAAAGATTGTATATGGGCTGCCTCTCTTTCTTTCTTCTCATTGTCTCTTCTTGCATGATATTGTGGGAATGTTCATCTGAAACAGAGAGTTTCCCTTTCCAACTGTATAAATGATATTTCTATGGGTTTCTGCATCCAATCGTCTTCATAAACCAGTGCTCTGAAACTCAGCCCCTCCTTGATCGAAATTTTAACACAATTGTGTTTTGATTGTACAGATGTATGCTTATGAAGCTACTGGATGCTACAACTTGCTATGCTCGACAACAACGCTTGTGGACAAGTTCTTCTGACACATAACACTGCCCTTTCCAACTATATGAATGATATTTCCATGGGTTTCTGTAATCTTCATAATCCAGTGCTCTGATCAGTTCAAGATTTCCGAACTAATATTGTAAAGAGTTGTTAACATAAATTCGATTATGTCTATGGATTTTTCTGTATGAGAATCTCAATTATATTTTTAATCCAAAAATTAAATTTTCGACTTTCTATCTTCTTTTTCTTCTTTCCATTCAAAGTTTTATTCTTTTAAAATTTGTTTCCTTTAAATTTTAACCAAGAAAGTCAGCCCCTCCATTAGACTTTTAATCAGATCCAACAATTTGTCATTTTTAACCAATGAACTCAGTCCCTCTACCGGCAGGGACTACTGCTACGACAGTCGCTCCTTTGTTTTATCACATAACGATAATGGGTTAGGAAAATTTTTTGGCAACTCGTTATAATCATTTTATCATATGTAAATTTTTTTACTACTTTTGACTCACCAAATTGATGAACAATTTTCGAATCAAATTCTATCATTTCGCCATTATATTTACATAAATACAAAAACAAACATGAAATTCATTTTAAAAAAGAAATTGTGAAAACAATTATTTTATAACAAATTTGGATGAATGGATTTAGAATCCAAATGAACCTCCCTGGGAGGTTCAAATTTTTGGGAGGTGTTGGACACACAATGATTTATCTATACCTTCAATACCTTCAAACTAGGAGGATTTGGCCCTGTATAGAAAACATAAGCTAAGGACACTTCCCCAGTTATTACAATGTTAAATATATTATGCCGACCATCGAATGTAGGAAGACCATTAATCCTAAATGATATTATACATACAATTACTACTTCTTAATTCTAAATAATTAAATGTGATTTGAACACAAAAGTATTCATGCAAAAATATGCAATGGCTGAACTACAACCAACGAGACTTTAGAGGAATTATTGACACAAAGAAGAATAATTTTTCGAGCAATTGGAATAATATTTTGTGGTCTATTTGATTTCAACAACAACCTCGACAATTACTCAAAATAACATAAAATCCACAGTATTAGCTCATCACACACATCTTTTATAAACAAAACAGGAATTATAATAATAAATATATCATTGGTCAATCACAAACATGGTTTCTAAAAAAGAGAATGCCATGGAAATGTTTACTTAATGTAAATGTCTTGCCACAATGTGATGGCAGAGTTGGAATTGACTTTTTCAATGCTTGAAATATAACTCCAATGACCTTGATATGCATCTCTTAAAGTGTTTTTGTGCTCATCACTGTCAAAGAAACATTGCATTAAACAGAGTGAAATGTTAGCATGTAAAATTGTAAATATCTTAATTATTATTTTGAAATTATATATTTAAAATTAAATAAAGTGTAAGATTTAATGTTTTTTTATTACAAATTTTGTAGGTAACATTTTAGTAAAAATTTATGATTATTTTCATGTAAAGTTTTAGTAAAAATCTATGATTTGTGTTATTTATGAAAAACAATGAATTTAATAACATGCTCTGCCTATGTTAGCGAAAATCACTGCAGTTAATTTAACTTGATGGTGGGCAATAAAAAAGAATGTCAATACATGTCTTCACCACTATTACCAACAAATGCCTAAACTCAACTTTAGAGGCCCTCTAAACATCACTTCAAGCGAAAACTGCCAAAAGTAGAGTGATTATTTTGGAATATCATTATAAGTGAAAATATATTGAAAGCCATACTAGTGGAGTAATTTCTTTTGCAGTTTTGATCATTTGTCATTTTTTAAGGTTTATTAATTTATATTTTTGTTTTATGGTTTAACATTATTTATTTTAATTTAAAAAATAACATAATTTAAAAAATAAGATGTTAGAACCAGTTTTTTTAATATTCACCAAAATAATGAGAATACATATTTTCAGCACTAATTATGAAATAGTAAATTTATTTTAAAAGTTTAATCATTTGTCATTTTTTTTGTGTAAGGAATGTTAAATTTTTAAAAGTTATATATACATTAATAATATTGAACAAATAGCATTGAAAATATTAAAATGTAAATTATTGAATATTAAATTTTTTGAAGTTATATATATGTTAATAATATTGGTCTAACAAAATAGTATCTAAAACGGGGTAGCAAGTTAAATGGGCTTAATTGTGGGGAAAACTCCACAATTAAGCGCGCTTGAGCTAGAGGAGTTCTGGGATGGGTGACCTCCCAGGATGTCCTAGTTACCGGGGGTGCAAGCCCCAGAAGTGATGATTGACGCTATGTGATTCATTTCACTAGTTTCAATCCCACTTCTTCACCCCTATGAACATCACCCGATGCCGTGAGTACTAAGTGGACTATTCAAAAATCATGAGAAATTAGTTAGTTACGACTACCTCTCATGGAAATGGTCATAGATGAATGAATTTCTTAACACATTTGAATCTCAAAAATGATATCTAATATAATGCACTGTGGAAACCCCTCATACTAAAAAATACAAAGAGTAAAAGGAGCTTTACATGAATGGTTCATGAGGCACGCTACTTTCTAAGGTTTTGAAAATGGGGTAGCAACCTAAGTGGGCTTGATAGTGGGGAAAACTCCATAGTTAACCGAGCTTGATCCAGAGGAGTTCTGGGATGGGTGATCTGCCGGGAAGTTTTGGTCACCGGGTGCAAGCCCCCGAAGTGATGACTGATGCTATGTGATTCATTTCACTAGTTTCAATCTCACTTCTTCACCCCTATGAGCATCACCCGATGCAATGAGTGCTAAGTGGACTATTCAAAAATCATGAGAAATTAGTGAGTTACGACTACCTCCCATGGAAAGAGTCATAGAAGAGTGACTTTCTTAACACCTGATGCAACAAGTACCTCTTGTGGAAATGGTCATCTATGAATGAGTTTCTTAACACTCGATGCAATGAGTGCTAAGTGGACTATTCAAAAATCATGAGAAATTAGTCAGTTACGACTACCTCTCATAGAAATGGTCATAGATGAACGACTTTCTTAAAACCCAATGCAATGAATACCTCTCATGGAAATGGTCATAGATGAATGACTTTCTTAACACCCGATTCAATGAGTGCTAAGTGGACTATTCAAAAATCATGAGAAATTAGTGAGTCATAGATGAATGACTTTCTTAACACCCGATGCAATGAGTGCTAAGTGGGCTATTCAAAAATCATGAGAAATTAGTCGACGATGTCTCATGGAAATATTCATAGATGAATAATTGAATCCCAAAAATGATATCTAGTATCTAAAATATTAAAAATGTAATGGGGTAATTGATTTTAAAAAATGTTGAAAGTTGAATAAAATTTAAGAAATTAAGAGAAAATGAAACTAAGCCATCAAAATTATCAAGTGGTTGATCAAAGCAATTTCTTGTTAATAGCACATGTGATTCTCTAGGAAAAGAGAGCCAAGTTAAGTAAAACTATCACAAGTATCCTTCTCTAGATAATTTTTCTCTTATTTGGTTCAAATTGCATTGAATCTAAAACTTATATTTTTAATTTTACAAAAATTACATATTCATATCACAAATTATTTATTTAAAATTATGTAAAATCAAAACATATACATATAAAAAGAAAAAGAAAAATAAAAACAAGTAAAAAAATTAGTAAAAAACAATTGAGAATTGATGAACAGCCAATTGCTTCCTATTCACATCACCATTTCTTTTATTTAAAATTATGCAAAATCCGATGTAAAAAGGAAAATTAAAGACTAATTACAAAATAAAAAATAAAAAATAAAGAATAACTGAAAAAGATAAACAACTAATTAATTAGAAGGAGAGAAAAATATCTATCCTATTAAAAAAACCAGTCACAATCTGAAACAAAACCAGCCAAATATTCTACAAATCCTTAAATTTATGAAAGAGGTCTTTAGCCTCCTCTGCCTATAAACTTGCAATTTAATTAATTGCTCTAACTTAAAATAATATTAAGCATAAAATACGGTTCAATTTTTTTATGAGAATCAGTTTGGATGTTGCATAAAAACAGGAATTTCACAGAAAATAAATTGAAAAGAATTCCACAGAATTAGAGACCTGCATCCACCATCACCAACTCAACGGTAATGCCTGACAACACATCATATTTCAAGGATTGTGCGAAACGTGGAGTGCTTACTTTGAAATACCATTTTGGAAAAAATCGTTGAAAGTCATGCTCCCATGATGTGATTGTACTAGATGGTGTTGGTGGAGTATGGTCCGCAACAAAAGTGAATTGAGAAGCGTTTAGTGGTTAATTTGGAATATGAGACAACATACGCCTATGATTATGCTTCCAACTTTGCAAGGTGCAATTGATCGTGTTAAAATAATGTTTGTGTCATGGCAACATATGCTTCATTGATGCACATGATCGCTTGCATTTTTCAGCACGTATAGTTTACCACCAAATCTTCGATTTTTTTTATTATTGTTTTCAGATGGCTTGGAGTATTGAAAGCATCTCATTTAATATACCGCTGCTTCACTAATGCGCAGAGTCCCCTATAGGTTTTAGTGAATCTATTCTATCCGCCTCACTTCTTTTCTTATTATTATTTTCATCATCCCTGCAATTATCCAATTCCAATGTCACACGGTATAGTCGTCGACACTGCTCCCTCTGCTGAGGCGGCTTCTTCGGCCTCCACCTCTTACCTTAAGAGACAATTTCTCGGTTGTGAAAGGAATCAATGATTAAGAACATTTTAAAATTGTTACAAGAATGATTTTATCATGAGGTTTTTGTTTTATCCCTTTGGGAACTAGTTTTCTCAAACCCTTAATGATATGGAGTAATAAAATATTTCACAATGCCATTCATTGATGATATTTGAATGGAAAGAATAACTGCAGGGGAAACTCAAAATGATACGCTGAGGAGCAGAATCTACCACTTTCAAGTTTTAGAGGAAATTCATGGAGAGAGAGGAAACTTCGAAATAATATGTTGTAAACACATAATCTATTACTTTAAAGTTTCATCAAGAGTTTGTGAAGAGAGAGGAAACTCAAAATGATATGTTGAGGAGCATAATCTACCACTTTAAAGTTTCAGAGAGAGTTGGTGAAGTGAGAAAAGTTGGAGTGAAGGAGTGCAAATTAACGTTATTTAACTCTTACACACAAATGTAATTAAGAGACCGGCTGCTACATTGCTTCACTTCATTCAAAGGAGAAGGGACACAAAATGGAACAATAAATATGAATCACCATCAATAATTACAGGAAACTTGCTACTGCTTTCATTTACCAATCAGAAAAAGAAGTACAAAATGTAATCCCCAAGAGGTCCAGAACTCAGAACCCTCTTCTTGTCTTTATCTCTTGCTTAAATACAAACAAAAGAATTTTGTAACTGCTTGAGCTTCTTGGAACTCCTAAACTGCCTAAACTGTTAAACTAATTATTACATTGCAATCAAGGACACCATTGTAGTGTCGATCTTAACAAAGAAAATAGAATACACTTGGAATAATCCTTTTGTTGAGTCTGATTTGTTGCTAATGTGTCCCTCTAAATTGTTGAGGTGTCATTTATAGTTATGATGCTATAGTTGCACAGTTCTGCGCTAATGCCTTTGTACCCGACTTGCTCTAGCTATCGTACTTCCAATAATGCCACTATATTCTCTTCTTCCTGACTCTTTCTATGCCTTTGTGCATTTCGGCTGTGATGTCCCAATAGTCTATATAGACGCATCTACACCCGAATATGCCCAGGCTTTTATGTTTCGAATGCTATCGTCATGTCATATACTACCCGCCTCTTCCTCTTCTGCTCGTGCCAGCTGCGTTATGTCTTTTCTTCTCTTCTACCCTACGTCGGACCACATACCCAAGTCTCTCTACCCACCTTCAGAATTTCTTTCATTACTAAGGCATTCCACCGGCTTTACGTTATAATCCTCTTTTCTCCCTCTGATATGATTTAATACAAAAACTACCTTGCCTCTGGATTTGAAAACCTTTGGCGTTCACCTTTGAAACCACATTGCATCTGAATATTGGAGTTTGATTAAACATACATATGGAAGCAATTAATAGTGGTTGCTTTAAAATAGATCGCACTCAAACCAGTTACATACATGCAGCACTATGGCTGTAGGGTCCCACAACATGGTGACCAATCAGAAGCAATCACACTTCGCAATTTATTTGATATCGCATGTTGGAAATTATAAAAAAATAGCTTAAATGGTAAACAATGAAATCGTCGATGCGAAGTTGTGATGGCGATGTCGCGTTGCCACATCTCAACTTTTACAACTTATCGCAAATCGTCGCCCACAAGTTTAAGGCTACATCGATAAGAGTTAAATCATAATTTATGCGATGTGTGATATGCGCTGGTGCGTTATGCCGACACGTGGCCCTTCTCCTCACCGCATCACAATCAAAATAACATATTGCATGATTCCTTAGCGCTAAACACTAAAATATGCAATTTGTGAAATCGCTCTAATTGCGATTTAATCACTGCCATTGATCTATGCCCAGCTCCAATGGTCCTCGCTGTATTTTTACTCTGGTTTGCTGACTTTGATTCTTTGGTTGTGCCCGTTTGTTTCTTCCTTGTTGTTCGTAGAAAACTTAACTCGTTCACGACTTGACCCGCTTACCATTCACGGCTCTGTCCAACGTGTTCACGACTATGCCTTTGCTAGTTAGCTGTCTTTGCTCCTTTTCTGCCTTAACTTCCTTCGCTGCTTTTGTTTCTTTTCTACCTCTGCTACCTTTTCTGCCTTTGCCTTTTCTTGTAAAGTTTCTTCTCTCTGCTCCTTTTCCTTTGTTGATGGTCTAATGTTGCCGCCGCTTCCCTAAATTTGGTTCCAGTGCACATGTGATAATGAATCCTCATTGTGCTTGTGGTTATCATTTTGAGCATATTGCGGGTCTTCTTGACATTCTATTAACTGTTCCTCAACAACCTTGAATTGCTTAGAACCTCTCTTGATTTTTAACTGAGTCAAATTAGGCTACAACATACCTGATTTGAAATTCTAAAATTTAATTATGAGCTTTTTGTTGACTTAACTTTTGGAGAGATGATATTCCTAAATATTTTATTCCTTAGGTATATCTTTGCATTTTTTTTTGAGCAATTACTAGTTAAGTTAAGCCATTTAAAAATATAAAATCCATATAATGGTAGAAAATTGAAATCTATTAAAAACAATGAATTTAATAACGTGATGTGCCTCTAATGTTGTCGAAAGTCAGTGTAGTGAATTTACCTCTAATGTTGGCGAAAGTCGGTGTAGCGAATTTAACTTGATGGTGGGCAATAAAAAAGGTCAATACACGTCTTCATTATTGCCGACAAATGCCTAAACTCAACTTACATCACTTCACATAGAAAGTGCAAAAGTTAGAGTGATTATTTTGGAATATCATTATAAGTGAAAATAAGTTGAAAGCCATACTCCATACTCCACAATTTGAGTAGGGTGGCCGTATCACATAACCCATCATATTGTTTAGGTTCGTTGTGCCTCCTTCGGTGACGGTAGGTGACTAAAGGAAAAGGCAATCTTAAGGTTTATTAATTTATAATTTTTTCATGTGGTTTATTATTACTTTATTCTAATTTAAAGAATAAGACGTTGAACCAATCTTTTTAATATTCATGAGAATACATATTTTCATCGACATTTTAAATTTATTTTGTAGGTTTAGTTATCTGTAATTTTTCTTTGGGGGTAAGGAATGTTGAATTTTTAAAAGTTATATAAACATTAATAATATCGGTCTAACAAAATAGCATTGAAAATATTAAAATGTAACTTATTAATTGTGAATTTTTTTGAAGTTATATATACGATTAATAACATTGGTTTAACAGAATAGTATCTAAAATATTAAAAATGTAATGGGTTACTTATACTCAAAAGTGTTGAAAATGAATAAAATTTAAGAAATTAAGAGAAGATAAGATTAAGCCATCAAAATTATAAAGTGGTTGATAAAAGCAATTTCTTGTTAGTAGTGCATGTGATTCTCTCGGAAAAGAGAGCATTCAAAATGGTTGCCAAGTTAAGTAAAACTATCACAAGTATCCAAGTATCTCTCTGATTTCTCTTTTATTTGGTTCAAATTGCATTGAATCTAAAACTTATATTTTTAATTTTACAAAAATTACATATTCACATCACAACTTATTTATTTAAAATTATGTAAAATCAAATATATATATATATATATATATATATATATATATATATATATATATATATATAATTAAAAATAAATAAATAAATAAAGTAAAGAACAATTGAAAAAATTGAACAATCCATTGCTTCTCATTCACATCACCATTTCTTTTATGTAAAATTATGGAAAATCGAATGTAAAAAGGAAAAGTGAAGAATAATTACAGAAAAACAAAAATAGAGAATAATTGAAAAAGATAAACAACTAATTAATTAGAAGCAAAGAAAAATATCTATCATATGAAAAAAACCCAGTCACAAATCTGAAATTGCCTCCTCTACCTATAAAATTGCAATTTAATTAATTGGTATAACTTAAATTAATATTTGAGCATCAAATAACGTTCAATTTTTTTTTTATGAGAATCACTTTGGACATTGTAGAAACATGGAATTCCACATATAATAAATAGAAAAACATTCCACAAAATTCCAGGCCTGGGTCAACCATCTGCACCGACACAATGGTAATTCCTTACCACACATCATATCTCAAGGAATGTGCGAAGCTTGGAGTGCTTACTTTGAAATACCATTTCGCAAAATTCGTTGAAAGTCATGCTCCCACGCTGTGATTGTACTGAATGGTGTCGGTGAAGTAGGGTCCGCAGTAAAAGTGAATTGAGAAGCGTTTAGTACTTAATTTGTGGTGCAGTAGGGTTCGCAGCAAAAGTGAATTGAGAAGCATTTAGTAGTTAATTTGGAATATGAGACAACATACGCCTATGATATTATGCTTAATTTGCGGTGGATTAGGGTCCACAGCGAAAGTGAATTGAGAAGCGTTTAGTAGTTAATTTGGAATATCAGACAACATACGCCTATGATAATATGCTTCCAACTTTGCAAGGTGCAACTGATGGTATTAAAATAAGGTTTGTGTCATGGCATCATCTTCTTCATTAATGCGCATGATGATCTCTTGCAGTTTTCAGCAAGTATAATCTACCACCAGATCTTTGAATTTGTTTATCATTGTTTTCAGATCGTTGGAGTCTTGAAAGCATCTCATTTAATATATTGCCGCTTCACTAATGCACAGAGTTCCCTGCAGTTTTTAGTGAATCCACTGCACTTCGTTTCTTATTATTATTTGTTTCATCCCTATCCAGTCTCTAATTCCAATGTCACACTGTACAGTCGTCGTTGACACTACTCCCTCTACTGAGGTGGCTTCTTCGGCCTCCACCTTTTATCCCTACCACGATGTTTTTAACAATCATCGTGGCCCTGACTGTAAACACACCTTCGCCACTTGTCTCTACCGTCGCCTTCATGACCACAGATTGCAGGTCTTTCTGGACGATCAGGAATTGATAGAGGTATATAATATTGCTTCTCAATTAAAAGCCGCCATTAAAGGAGCCTCCGTCCAGGTTGCCATATTCTCTCCTACTTATGCAAATTCAGAGTGGTGCATTAATGAGCGACTCCTCATGGTAAAATCGGGGCTACCGTTCTTCCTGTGTTTTACAGCGTTGAACCTTTTGTGCTCCATATATAATCACTTCCAGCATGCAGAGTTAGATAGACAGTAAAGTGAATTAGTTGAGTTGAGTTACAGATAGATTTGATGAGTGAGTTAGAGAATGAGTTAAGTGAGTTGATCAAGTTTAGTGATGTGAGAGAGTGTGCATGTAAATTTAGGTAAAATACCCTTCAGTGAGTTCATTGTATTTATTGAGTGAGATTGTGATTTAGAGATTAATTGAAGAGCCACAACTCATTGTTTTGTGTGTGAAATACTTGTGTTATTTCTGTGATTGAATCTTCTGTCTATCCAACAAATTGGGATTAGAGCGAGATTACAGAGAACATGAGAAAGACGGATTAACAATCATCTGTGTGTGAGAAGAATAAATTTTTTTCCCATGTTTTTACGCTATAACATAGTTGTTAATCATAAACAAAGAGTTATAACAGTGGTTCCCACAGTAGAGAACCGCGTTAAAAACGAAAAAATTACACCGATTTTGAAGCACGCGGGCTTTTCGTATTTCCGGTGTTTTAAGGCACTAATGCGGACGATAGTGTCGAGAGGTGCGTGAGCACGCTGCTGTATTGCAGTTTGGACACGTTATTCATTCAAAGGGGTAATCTTCATTTAAAGCCCTATCAAAGACTTTTGGAGTTTTATAATATAAGTTTATTTAAAGCTCTTAGATTTGGATACGTGGAGTATTCAAAGGATATTTTAAAGGAATTTTAAAGGGTTGGAAATTATTATAATAAGTTTTTTATAAAAGGGCTTAATATATCAGATTTTTTTATATAAAGATTTATTTTATAAAGAAATTTTTATATAAATAAAATAATAATAAAATCTAGGGTTTTATTATAATTTTTTTTTTAGCTTTGCAAAGCACATACAAATAGAAGAAATTTTAGGGTTTTATCAAGCAGCTTCTGGCCACAAATTTCTTCTTTCACAGGGAAGGATTATGATGTGTGAGCCATTAAGATGGAGACCATACTAAAAGCACATGATTCCTAGGATTATGTCAAGTTTGGGTTTGCAGAACCTCAAGATGATGTAGAAGAACGAGCCCTCAGTAATGCAAAGAGGGAACAATGGAAGAAAGACAAGCAAAAAAATGCACAAGCGTTGCTTCTAATCTAGCAGGGAGTGGACCGAGTAGTGTTCTAGAAGATAATGATAACTTCTTCAGCAAAGGAAGCATAGGAAACTTTGACGACAAGCTATCAAGGTATGACCAAAGTTAATATTGTTAAATTGCAAAATACTAGGAGAGATTTCGAAATTCTGCAGATGAAAGAGATAGAGGAAATTGATTCCTTCATGAATAGGGTCATTTCTATCGTCAATCAGTTAAAAATCTATGGTGCAGATGCTAAAGATCGAACAGTGATTAAGAAGGTTCTTCGATCTTTGTCTACCAAGTTTGATGTTGTGGTAGTAGTCATAGAAGAAGCGAAGGATTTGGACAAACTGACAGTTGATGAGTTGATGGGATCCCTTATATCACATGAGGCAAGGATAAACAGAAATACGGATTCCACTTTAGAAACTGCCTTCAAAAGTCAAGTTTATATTTCAAGAGGTCGAGGCAGAGGTCGATCGAGAGGCAGAGGACGAGGCGACAACTATGGTGGTCAGCGTGATGGCTGAGAAGAGCATGAGCATCAAAGTGGATGCAGCAACAGCAGAAGCTTTCACAACAATCAAAGGTGAAATGTTATTATTGCAATATATTTGGTCATTATGCTCGTGATTGTAGGAAGAAAATAGCTAATCAAGAAAATCAGAGAGCTAATGTTAGTACAAAGAATAATGACTCCATGTTCCTAGCATGCAGTACCATGCAAGAACCGTCTGATAAGGTCTACCTATTAGACAGTGGTTGCAGTAACCACATGATAGGCAACAAGAATTTGGCTGCAAATTTGGATGCATCTGTGAAGACAGAGGCAAAGTTGGGGACTGACAAGACTGTGGATGTAAATGGAAAAGGAGTGGTCAACATTGTGACCAAGCAAGGGGAGGCAAATACCATATCAGAGGTATATTATGTCCCTTGACTAAAACACAATTTGATAAGTGTTGGTCAATTGACGCAGAAATGATACAAAGTTATCTTTCAGGGGCAACAATGTGTTATTTACGACAAATCCCCAAGCAAGATGCTGATTGCAAAGTTGCAGATGACGAGGAACATACTCTTTCCTCTAATTATGACCTACAATGATCAGGTTATTTATTTTACAACTGCATGTTCTGATGATTACTGGTTATGGAAGTTTTGGTTTGGACACTTGCATTTTTCTGGTTTAAGATTGTTGCAGCAGAAACAGATGGTTAGAGGTTTACCTCCCATCAAAGAACCTGCTAGCACTTGTGAATGTTGCATCTTGGCAAAGCAACACCGTGAAAGTTTTCTGAAAGGAGTTTCTTACAGAGCAAAGAAACCACTTGAGTTGGTGTATACCGACCTGTGTGGACCTATGAGGACATAGTCGATTGGTGGAAGTTGTTACGTCCTCACTTTTATTGATGATTATAGCAGGAAGACTTGGGTTTAATTCTTGAAGCAGAAGTCTGAAACCTTTTCAAAGTTCATAGAGATCAAAGCATTAGTGGAGAATCAAAGTGATCAACAGATCAAGGTATTGAGATCCGATCGTGGTGGAGAATATGATTCGAAGACATTCCATGAGTACTGAAAACACCATGGAATCAGAAGATAGTTTACGACCAGATACACACTGTAGTAGAATGGTGTAGCAGAGAGAAAGAACTGAACCATAATGAACATGAAAAGGAGCATGTTAAAAGAAAGACACTTGTATACTGAGTGTTGGGCAGACACAGTTGCATGTGTTGTTTATGTGATAAACAGATCCCCTACAAAGAGTGTGATTAACAGAGTTCCAGAAGAATCATGGTCAGGTATGTCATGCAATGTATCTCATTTTAGAGTTTTTGGATGTGTAGCCTATGCACATGTGCCTAAACAAATAAGAGGAAAATTAGATGATTAAAGTGAAAAATGTATATTTACTGGTTATAGTGAGTAGTCAAAAGCTTACAAATTTTATAACCCTATCACCAAGAAGATAATCATTAGCAGAGATTTTGTGTTAAAAGAACAAGAGTCATGGAATGGGACTATAGACACACTAATCGATGCACAAACACCATTGATGGAGATGATGTAGAAGAAGAGGAGCTGCAAGAACCAAGAGAGCAGACACCAAATAGAGCCACAATAGCAAGGACTCCAAGATTTTCAGAGCAACATGGATCTTCAAGCAGATCAACAGAATAGAATTCTCCAAGCAGCGAAACAGGTAATCAATCAAGCAATGGTAAGAAAAAGATGAGAAGTCTTAAAGATATTTATAATGAATTTGATGTTAGTTCAAATTTTGCATTATTCGCATTCCAACCTTATTCGTTTGAAGAAGCAATTAGAGATGAAAATTGGGTGCAAGCCATGGATGAAGAGATGAATTCAATTGAAAAGAGTGATACATGGGATTTGGTTGATTTACCAAACGATAAAAATCTCATTGGTGTGAAGTGGGTGTACAAGACAAAGGTGAATGAAAAAGGTGAGATTGACATATTTAAAGCAATAATGGTAGCAAAAGGATTCTCACAGCAACTGGGAATAGACTTTGGAGAAACATTTTCTCCGGTAGCCAGATTGGATACTGTAAGAGAAGTTCTAGTGACAACAGCTCAGAACAAGTGGAAAGTATACCAGATGGATGTCAGATCAGCCATCTTGAATGGAATTCTAGAAAAATAAATTTATGTACAGTAGCCTCTAGGATATGAAGTTGAAGGTAAAAAAGATAAAGTTTACAGATTGAAGAAAGTGCTCTATGGACTTAAGCAAGCACCTGGAGCATGGTATAGCAAAATTGACAACTACATGATCAAGAATGGATTTTGCAGAAGCAACATTGAGCCTATCTTATACACAAAGGTAAATGAGTAAGAATAGATTTTGATTGTTTTCTTATATGTTGATGATATGATTTCTACAGGTGATATTGAGTTAGATGAATTTAAAGAAGCCACGATGAAATAATTTGATATGATAGATCTTGGTCTCATGAAATATTTTCTTGGCATTGAAGTTGAGCAATCTGAAGAATGAGTTTTATTTTTCAAAATAAGTATGCTAGAGATTTGTTGAAACGATTCAGGATGGAAAATTGAAAACTTGTACCTACACTAGTTGCAACAGGTACAAAGTTAAGTAAGGATGATGAAGGGGCATATGTCAATCCAACTCTATTCAAAAGATTGGTTGGTAGCCTCATGTATCTCACAACGACAAGACCATATATTGTGCAAGGAGTAAGTTTGATTTCCAGATTTATGGAGACTCCAAAAGACACACATTGGAGTGTTGGGAAAATAATTCTGAGATACATAGCAGGAACCGAAGATTATGGCATAATGTATGCAAGTACATAAAAGAAAGAATTGATTGGATATAAATATAGTGATTTTGTAGGAAGTTTGGATGATCAGAAGAGCACATCCGGTTATGTTTTTCATCTTGGTTCATGAGTGATAGCATGGGCATCTAAGAAGTAGCCTATTATGACACTATCATCAGCAGAAGCAGAATATGTAGCAACGACTTTAGCAGCATGTTAAGCAGTATGGTTGAGAAGAGTATTGGATGGACTCAAGTAGCAACAGCAAAGAACAACAACGATATACTGTGACAACACTTCAACGATTGCACTATCCAAGAATAGTGTGTTTCATCAAAAGAGCAAGCATATTGATACTAGATATCACTTTATTCGAGAACTTGTGAGCAATGGACAAGTTCACTTAAAGCCTTATAGAATGAGTGATCAATTGGCTGATATCTTTACAAAGCCATTAGTAGTAGATTTGTTTGAGTTTCACAAAAGAAACTTGGGTGTTGTAAGCCTAGTTGAGACATAGACCAACATGCATGTTTGAGTTGTCATGAGTTATGTTTTAGATTAGCGGTCGTAATTAAGGGGGAGTGTTAAAATATATAATTACTACTCGCATGCAGAGTTAGACAGACATTTAAGTGAATTAGTTGAGTTTAGTTATAGATAGATTTGGTGAGTGAGTTAGAGAGTGAGTTAAGTGAGTTGATCAAGTTTAGTTATGTCAGAGAGTGTGCATGTCAATTTAGGTTAAATACCCTTCACTGGGTTCATTGTATTCATTGAGTGAGATTGTGATTTAGAGATTAATTGAAGAGTTGCAGCTCATTGTTTTGTGTGTGAAATACTTGTGTTATTTTTGTGATTGAATCCTCTGCCTATCCAA